>KK114019.1:95205-170329 GCA_000611955.2 Stegodyphus mimosarum | reverse complement strand
GAGCGGTTTAAACAAAACACCAAGATTAACACTCCTTAGCCTTAACTCATGCATTTAGGGGTGTTGCCAAGATTCGTAAGTTAAGTAATTCTACCTCGGTTAGCCCTTCATATCATAGGCCGTTGAGGCAGGCGGACCGCCTTTTCTACTCGCTATGTTCCTATATTTGATTAATACTTTTAATCAAATCTGAAATGAGAATTCATAGGAAGCACAGGAAGTTTAAACAGGAGTAGTTTAATGGTTAATTGGGTTTAATTTTCAAGTTTTCTTTACTTACAGCATTGACCAACTTACATTATTAAAATTTTAAAAAATGATAAAATATATACGTAACTATCTAAAAAGGAAAGTCGATAGAGATCAATTAATCGCAGTTCAAGGGTGAATGCTTGCTTTCACAATACCACATCACTTTGTATTTAAGCTGCAGTAAAAATTTAGTGTACAAAATAATAAAAAGTAGCAGAACTGTGGGATTTTAAAACTGTATAATGCGGAAAATAATACAAAAAAAATCTGATTTGGCTAGAACAAGATCTCTCGACCATTCCATATTCTAACTAGAAACCAGCTTTAAATAAAGTAGCATTTCTGTTTGATTGCTTGAAAAAAAATCTAATTTCTTGTTTCTTTAAGTAGAAAGGTCTGTAATATGAAATTCTGAGTTTTATTTTATTAGGTATAATTACCCATGTGTAAAAACTGTTTTTTTCTAAATTTATAATAGTATAGTCAAATATTTGCCCCTTTATTAATTTTTTCGTTTAAAAATTTTACTTTATTGGGCAATTAAATAACATATAATTTAATTGGTTTTTAGTTAAGGAAGGTTAAGTGCTTATAATATATTTAAGTTAAATACTTTGAAACTAATATCATAAATTAATTTTATTCTATGTTATTTCTATTCCATAAATCTAAATTCATTTTTAAATCTGCACGGATATCCCCTCAATATTTAGGCGTTAGAACAGTATGGTATTACAACAATACATTGTATTGATTGTTACAAAACTGTTATGGGGCTCAAATCAAGTACTGCTTCCGGTTGTCCATTAAAAATTGATACGGGCTTCAAGTAAAGCACCTCTTTTGGTTGTCCAATTTTATCCGAAATCTAAACAACTCCTCACATGAAGGCAAAAAGTTTCTTCAATAACGGAAAACAGAAAGTTTTGTAAGTTTGATATAAGAGTATCGTGGACTAGAAAATCATCACGCACATACACACAGGCAGACAGACATCATTGTAAAAATAGTAAAAATGTGTTGTAGGAATCCTAATTCATACTTATTCACTGAAAACTCATTATCGAATTTTTAGACAGGAAACATTACCTTCCCTTTAAAAAACGTTGGCGGAAGGTAATAAAAATCATTTTATAATAGGCATTTAAAAATAAGAAATGTTTTTACTTTCCTAAATTGGCACTAATCTACGTACAATAAGCTACCTAATTTATTGAGAAGTAAGGTGTTAAAATATTCGCTTTTAATTTAAGAATCCTAAATTTACGTCTTAAAAATCTCTATAAAAATACGGCGTATAGTTGAAGTAATATAGCAGTGTCATGTCCGAGTTTAATGAGTACAGATTCATTCGACCTAGTTTCTCTAGAACAAGAAAAACAAAACAAAACAAAAAAAAAACTTTTATATTTTACATTACGCCCAAAGGATCGTTTTATTCACGTGGGATTCAAAACGGGATATGAGAAGTGATACAGACATTCAAAGCCAATAGACACAAAATACCCTTAGGCACTGTAACGTCTTTGCGTTCTGCGCTACCAGCATAGTACCAGTAAGAAATGTAAAGAAACCTCGCGCATAAAATATCCCTGCTTGAAGATGCACACGATGTTAATGTTAATGTTAATGGAACGATTTGAAATCGCTGAGTTTGTTAATAAAAATTAGTTAAATTTTTACAAAATATGAAATAGAAAAAAAAAGAAAATTTAAAAGCTTTCAAATTTTATATCCTTGTTGTTTCGCAATGCGAGAAACATATATGCGTTCATGCAGATTCTTAATTATTTAGTTTCTTTAAATATAATAAATACATGGCGATAATATTTGGTGACAACATTTTGAAAAGGGAACCAACGCAGAAAGTGAAACGACGCAAAATGCCGTTTTGAGACTAATAGCCCTTTGGGTCTAACGTCTCTTTGGTCTAAAAAGAAACTCCAGTTTCCTCCATGTATTCAGTGACTATGCATGCTGAACATAAGCAGAACTGGGTTCTGGCTATGTACACGTCTCTCGGAATGTCGTTAGATTTCATTGCGCTTTCTCGGTGCCTGTATTGCTATATAGTGTATTTAGGGCCTTTAAATAGTGACATGAGCGATTTATGTATGTTGCCACTGAATCTTTATGGGAAATGGCTGATCGTAATTCGTGTCAATTTCCAAAATAAAGTTTAATCTGAAATTAATTTTCGAATAATAGAATGTTTGGCATACACGTTCTATAATTTCATTGCTATAAAAATAAATGACTAAAATTGAAGTTTTTTTCGACCTAAAATTGTTTAAGTTAAGCGTTTTCGATTTAATAAAAGTTAAAATTTAATAGTTTCTTTAGTCTTCAAATCAAACTGAAACTCTTTTCGTCTTAGAGAAACTGTGAGCGAAACTTTCTCGTATTCGTAGAATCAAAGTGAAACCTTTTTGCCTAAAAATGTCGAAGTTAAGATTTTCTCCTCACGTATGGATATGAATATGATTTTTCTTGTAGAACGATTGAAAGCAAAAAATTTGACTATAAAACATCAAAGTGAAACTCTCTCATTTTTAAAAACATTGTATCTTCTTTAGTCGTAGAAGAAATGTAAGTAAAATTCACATTCTAGAATAACTTCACATTTCTAAAACGTTTCCTCTATTCTCTTTTCCCCTTCATCTAGTAGCTGTTCATCATTAGCAACGTAATTTGAAAAAACGTAAACCGACATCATAATAACGAATAACCTAATAAAGATTTATTAAAAAATGCTAATTTCTTCTCTCTACCAGACAAATCAACAGACAAAACTTGGAATTTCGGACTTACTAACGAACTTCTGCAATCTGCAATACTACAACTTACTGAGATTAAAATTCATGAGACACGCCGCCACAAAAGAAGCAAATGTATAGCTCTCTCCTGAAACCCTATTCATTGTTACTGACGTAGCGATATATCTTTAAAATTTTGCTGTACTGTGAGATATTTATATTTAGCTTGCGTTTTAGCTGTTTTCGTGCATCATGTACTTTGACGTAATCGTTATAATAGCCGGCCTTTCAGTTTTAGAAATTCGTCGTTTTCTTTGTCGTTCCTACATAATTTTTCGCCTGAGGCAAAGACGTAAATTCGCCCCCCTCTATACACTGCATGGTGTCTGGCCATTTGGTAATGATAATGATGACAATAAAAACAAAAATAAATAAAAGAGGAAAGAAGAAATATCTGTACACAAAATATAAGTTAACTATTATATACGTGCACTTTTATATTCATTAAAGGTAACTATTTCAGATCATAATACCATAAATCTTACACTAACATGTAATCATAGTTTTATATTATAATCAGAAAATAGACACATACTATAAACTAGTTTTGAAGTATAAACATGAGAAATTTCCTTTTCAATGAATGGTAAATAACATTTAAATAATATAAATCGTAATGTAATAAACATAAAAAATATTAATGTAATTTCTTTTTTGTAGCATTTTTAATAACCTAATTTTTCTTGCTTTTAGCTAAGCGAAATACACCCATAATTTATTATTCAAAATCTATTTGATTACTTATGTTGTATAAAAAGAATAGCTATATTTGAAAGGTTTTCTTGACCTAGTGAAGATCTTATATAATGTTTTTATTATTTAAAGTTTGCTGAAGCTTCTTTCACCACTAGCAACGTTAAAATATTATTAACCCTGCCTAAGAGATATTTATGATTATAAAAATGTTTCTTAGCTAACTACTAATTGATAATTTTATGTTTCTTGTTTTTCTGTCAATGTTCGTTTCTCAAGGTGGCGGAGTGGGTAACTCTGGCACGTTGTCCTGGTTCGTTGGGGGCGGACGGGATGTCTGAGTATAGTTTTCAAAATTTTCCCATATATAACTCGAATGAGACAATTTCCGTAGAAGTTCCCGAAACTGTCCTCTAAGAAAGTACCTCTCCTAAAGAAACTGCGTGCTTTACTGTAATCGATTAATCCAGGGGTGAGCAATATTTTTTTTACAACTGGCCAATTACAAGTTTAAAAATTTTGTGCTGGCTGGATATCAGAAGCGTATTAAAGTATCAACATTATACAATAAACACAAATTACATCTTTAGCAACAAATTGAACAGAATAAAAATCTTATCAAAGTAACACAAAAAACATATAAAATAGTATAAAAGGCAACAAATGCTAATTTTAAAATTATCATTTTGAATGAAAAGTTTGGCATTGCTTCTTTGCAGCCAGTTCCTCTCTATTTGCAGATACTGACGACACTCGAACGCAGGTTTCCATGGTGTGTCATTTAGCCTAGATCGGTTGCCATTTTTAATAATTTTCTTTGCTGAAAATAATTGCTCGCAAGCATAAGCACTTCCAAAAAGTGTCATGATTTTTGTTGCTTCAGGACTAATCAGGGAAATTTTTCTAAAATTTTGTAATTTTGATAAAACTTTTGGATGCCCACATTCTGAAATTTATTTCTCAAATCAGCATTATTTTATATATCCATCAATCTCATTTGTAACTCATTCGGAACTGTTTCCTTTTCTATACTAAAGAGCGAGAAAAATACTGAAACTAAGACGGTTTCTTCTGGTCTAAATATTTTAAATCGCTATTCAGATTCCGGTATTAATTTTTGTATTTGCTGGCCATATTTTCGTGTACCTGAAAAAGTTTTTTTCTGAAGTATGACAAAAGTGATGGGATGTTTCACAATAGATGTTTGTATCAAATTTTGAGTTTTCTTTCTAAAGCTTTAATTTTATCAAACACATTGTGTATTATCTGAATTTCTCATTGAAGTTCCACATTCAAGTCATCCAAATGCTGAGTTATATGGACGACAAAAGCAAAATCGCTCGTCAAATTTACCGTTGAGTTGGGGAAATGGATATTCTTTTATTTCCACAAACAATTAAGTTTCATTTTATAAACAATTGAGTTTTCATTCATATTTATCTCTGGAGACTCTTTTTAGCATAGTACCTCTATTCAAACAGTGTGCTTCAGTATTATAAATTAACTTTTCTATGTTAACTTTTCTAACCTTTTAAAGTCTGAAAATACCATTAAATAACATTATCGCGAAGCTTACATTCGTGCTTGCTATTGTCCACGCTCTATCGGTCGATATGACCACAATCTTTTCCACTGGAATTGAAACTCCAACATCAAATCAAAAACAACAATTTTACTTTTATTGAAAGTTCTTCAATATCAAATTAACAACAACTATTTTACTTCATTATACAGACCTTTTCCTGTCATTGACATCAATCAACACAGTTCTTCAGTGTGATGTGTCACTGATGTCACAGTGCCCTTACATGTGCCAGGGAACACCATTCAAATTTTTCAGTGCGTTCCCAAAAAGTTGTATTAATGTTTTCAGATAAGACTTCAGTTCTTCTTGCAAATGTAAATCTTGACAAACTAATTTTTTAAATAATGTCTTTTGTTATCAGAAAACGTTATATCTGCAACAGCAGTTAGACATTCCTTAATCAGTTTTCCATGAGCAAATGTTGTCAGTTCTTTGGATAAAATTTGATTAACAGTGGTACTAGTTTTCATCACAAATCTGATATGAAACCTTGATCTTTAAATAAACTAGCGTGCGACACTTAAGCAACTTTTCTGAATTTGGCCGTGATTCCGCAAAATATCAACTGGGAAATATGAAATTCATACTACAAAGGCACAATGTAGTAATTAAAGGATGAAGTGAGTGTAGTAGAAAAAAATTGAATAGGACGCATAGGGTACTAAGCGAATAGAAAAGACTTTATTGATAAAATGGTACAAAGATTTATCTGACCAAGCGGGAGAATAACAGACCAAAGAGCCTTTGTAAGGGATATGATCTCCTTTAACTGCAGTGTTGCGTTGAACTGTCTGTCGATACTCAATACCAGATTATTTCCCAGTTCTTGGGATAGTTCTTGAGAATTCCCGTGCTTCAAGGAGGACCTGTTTCAGTTGTCTGGTGTTCTCCGGAGGGTAGAATCGAATCGTGCCGCCAGAAGTCACCTTAAAGTGTCCCACCCATATTGAATAAGTCTGAAATCCGGAAAGCACGCTGACCAATCCATTCTGGGGATATTTTAACTTTTCAGGAGCTCCTAAACAGCATGAGTTCTGTGTGACTGTGCACTGTCATAGACAAAAAATATCGGGACCATTGGCACCCCGGAAAAGACGCAGGTAGGGGAGGATAACTTCATCACAGTAACGATCTCCAGTAAGTGAAGCTATGTCAGAAATGTGGAGCTTTGTCCATCCGTATATCATAATGTCTTCCATATAAGCATGCCACCCAGCAGTCTCTTTGCTCGATGTTAGTGGGATGAAAGCGTGTTCTGCCTCTCTCCATGTCGGCGAGATTCATTTGTCATACTGAGATGACTTTTATCGGTAAAGAGGACGTGACTCCATTGTTGAGGTGTTATGTATTTGTGTTCTCTGCACATTGTAAACGGTGCTGCTGATAGGTTGCTGTCGATGGTATGCAGAGCTCAGGACGGCGGGCAAATAGGCCACCTTTATAAAGTCGTCTGTCCAGAGTAAAGTGGGACATCTTTAGTCCAACTGCCGAGCGCAACTACTGAATAATGTTGTCCTCTGTCTGGTTTCGATCTCTTTTCGCTTGCAGGGCGATATATCGGTGATAGTTCATTTTCTTCGCTGACCACCACCAACTTTTCTTACAGCTGTATCTGTCATATGGAGGGCTTTCCGAGCTGGAGAAGCAATATTCTTATCAATTCCGAACTCTTGGGCGACGGACATGAGGCTACGACCCTCTTCAAATTTACCAATTATACTACCACGCGTTAAGGCGTCTTGATATTTTTTGTAGCCATGCACATACAGTCTCGCTTTTACTTGCAGAAGAATTCCTGAAAATGCGTCTTCCTTTCCTTTTTTCAAATTGCCTTGCCCTACACCCGCGGACTCTTCGTGTTTTGCATGACCTGACGCACCCTCTGACGTTATAGTGCAATATCTGCATATGCATCATCTTTCTGCTGAGCTAGCTTTTCATTGTACTATATGATGAAAAATGAATTTGCGGTTTAAGTTTTGGGCGCTAGTGTATATTTATTTCGGTTTTAAGCTGTCCTCCAATTAATTCCATTTATCGTTCCATATTTGGCCTCTAATATTTTTTATAATTTGTGCCATGTTTTGTCTCATAATGTCATTTAATATTATATTCTAACATGGATACTGAATCCGACCACAAAATGCAAACAGCTTTGTTTTTATAAGAGTGACAAAATTAATTCGTTCCATTTTTCATTAAAGCTTCTACTTTTATCCTCAACACTTTTTTAAGGGTTTCGCGGACACGTTTTCAACTGTAAAAAAGGGCAAATGTTCGTAAAGATCATTAGAAAATATTTTTTGGTCAATGCAATTACTTCCTAAATGTAAAAATACTGGCTACGTTTTTGTTACAGTTGTCGTGAGAAAAGTCTCAAAATGTTCTTATCATTAGTTATTGTTCTTTACACACCTAACTGCAGTAGGCTCCGACATAAAATGTATAATCAATTACGACAACACGAAATACACTTTTCGATATTTTGAATACTTAATAGAAATTTGTTTACAGTTACATTTACAAATTATGCAATAATCAAAGCTCTACTTATCTGTAAGTCGAGAATAAGGCTACAAACTCTACAAACCCTAGAAGCCAAAACCCTGTAACCAGAATGCAAGTTTCTCACCCCGCGCGTAAAACCTTATCTATAGAGAAAATACATACTATTAAACCCGTAACAGCTTTTAGAACATGCGCGCAAACTCCTTGAACCCAGATGCCCACAGCTCATAGATTCTGTAAGCATGATAACCGCTGCCGTTGCGGCCAGACTTACTTTCGCTTACACGTGATTGGCACAATAACAGTGACTGGGTGCCAAGATATAAAAATAAGCATAAAAACGTATATGATTTGTGAACAAGCTCTTAAAGTTGAAGAACTATCGCGAAACAAGCAATTCATATGATTGCGAATGACTGACCGTATACACGGCATGCACCTTGTACGCAACTGGC
This sequence comes from Stegodyphus mimosarum, assembly GCA_000611955.2. Lineage (NCBI taxonomy): Eukaryota > Metazoa > Arthropoda > Arachnida > Araneae > Eresidae > Stegodyphus > Stegodyphus mimosarum. The sequence continues at coordinate 162,020 of KK114019.1, read as the reverse complement.
TTTCTTTGCAAGTAAAATAAGTAGAAAATAACAACTTATTCTGACTTTGATACGCTTGGATAGAAAAATAACAGTGCTATATACTATTCTAATAATAAATTAATATCATCCCGATAGAGGCTGGCGGTAGCCCGTGTACGATATGCGATCATTGCCGGCTTTATGGTGGGTGTTTCAAGTCTAGCTCTTGTGAGGCGTCTGTATAAAATATTTATGAAGATTCACGGGAAATAAGATGGCTGACTCAGATAAGAACTGTTAGCGTCTGTGTTAAAATCTTACATGTCTTTGAATTTACCGTGGGACGGGATGATATAGTGGTGCCTTACACCAGGGTACCTGGGTTCGGCGACGCTACCCCTTGTAGAACATGTTACACTTCGAATTGTATTAGACAAGAATATTTGAGATATAGAAGTTAAATTAATTACAGTGACATAATGCAAGATATATGATTTCATAGATATATTTTTTAATTATGTACAGTACTACGTGTGAATTAATAGGGTATTAGTAGTAATGGAAATTCTAAGATATGCGTAACATCTAATAACAGTGAATACACTCGTCGCCACAAGGATAAGTTAACCTGGAAAATGCTCCGAAAAAGCTCCAGGGGCCGTTCGAACTAGTGACTAAAATCTATAATAATAAAAGCAAGTGTAATGTGTCTGTCTGTCTGTCTGCCTGTCTGTCCATTTGTCTGACCGAGCTCTCCAGCCAAATCTATCGCACGCAGGGACCTGGAATTTTTTACACGGAAGCACAAAGGGGCTGGCCACCAGACCTCGAAGCCCGATTTTCGATTTTTGAATTAGAAAAATTTTAAAAAAATTATTTTTTATAAAGTTTTTGTTCTTCAGTTTTTGTTTCTTAATTTGCATTATTGTGTTGCTATTATTGTGATTTGTTGCTATCATTTATTTTCAACTTATTAAATCGATTTATAACAATTCCACCATCATGACCGGACATGCTGCAGGCGAAGATGTGTTTATTTCAAGAATTCCTATAATCCCTTCCGATCTCCCGTTTCAGTTTAAGCGTCTACAATTCCCTGTTCGTTTGAGTTTCGCGATGAGCATTAATAAGGCACAAGGACAATCTCTCAAAGTTGTAGGGCTCGACCTCCGTAAGCCGTGTTTCTCCCATGGTCAACTGTACGTGGGTTGTTCAAGAGTTGGTAATGCCGATAATCTACACATCTTAGCTCCGAATGGAAGAACATTAAATATAGTTTATCCCGAGGCTCTCTAACGAAAAGGACAATCTAAAGAAAAATTATTGCCACTCTCCACTCTCCCAAACTAACTCTGACTGTCATGCTTTAAATGATGATGTTATTGTTTAGTGCTCTCTTGAGAGCATGAGCAATAATCCGAATGGTGCTGCTTCCCAGTGCTGCAGTACCAACAGACATTAATCGGTCAGGGGCCCTTGCGACCCCAGCCCGAGCTCCACAAACATACACAAACACTCTCCTCTTCTAATTCATTGTCATCTAAGTTTAACTTACACTTAAATTAAAAATTTAATTGGTTCTCAACTCCAAATTTCCTGTAAGCAGGATGTTTTATTTCATCCATGTTTTCGTTACTTTTTATTTTTTCTGTACTGTACTCTCTATCTTTCCCTTTCAACTCTTTCCTATCTTTGATTTTGAATTTTTTATGTTTTACTTTTCTTTAAACTTCAGACCAATGATTATAACCACATGACTACGGTTTCCTAGCATGTGCTAATATGAGGTCTGTTCTCATTTAAACTAATTTTTTAACAGATGGCTCATGGTTAGGATATATTGTTACTTTTTATCGACGGGGAATGTTGTGTGTGTGGGGGGGGGAAGAGAGAGAGACAGTCTACATGTCCTACACTACTATTCCTGCGCTATTCACTTATCTGCATTTTCTAAATGTACGGGCAACGCCGGGCGGGTACAGCTAGTCTGAAATAAAAGGTTAGTGCGAGCCCAACGCTGCTTTTACAATAAGTGTAAGGGCAAAGTTGCAAATTTATAACATAGAACATACATAATAACAAATTTTAAAATTAAGAGAAAAAGGTGCACTGAGGACATTAAAAACAGATATTACATATTCCAGACATTTAATACTACAAGAGGTCTATTGAGGTTCGAAATTTACCGTAGGTGCCGCGGAAACTGCAGTTGATAAGCATCATCTCAAGCTATAGCGGATAAGGCATAGGCATTACCCAGAGGACGCAACCCGAGTTAACGAATGACGTATTCAACTACATTTCGAATACAAAATTTAGAGTCTACTTGCGATTAGTCAGACTGTTATCAGCAATGACGCGTGTATTGAAGAATATAATAATTTTAAGCCTTGTCAAGTAACAAAATTCTACTTTTTTAAAATTTAAACTTTTTTAAAAATTTGCTTTCTAATTGCGCGACGAAGGCACGCAGAAAAAGGGAGAAAAACCTTACAGTCTCCTCCACCTAAAAAGCCACTGGGAAGGAGGGTACGAATTTGTCAAATCCTGGTGGTGACGAATTGTCGTCTACCAACATTTTTTTAGGTCAGGCACCACTGGAGTTTTTTTCAGAGACATAAAAAAACTTGCATTGCCCTCTCAGGACCTTTCTGTTGCTAGCTGGAGGTGCTTTCCAAATGCGACATGATTGCTCGCGGTAAAGAGGGAGAAAATGCTTTACAGTTTGATAATGTGTTACGTTTCAGTTTCAAACATCCCTGCTTAGTCTCCTGAATGCTATGTTTCAATGAGTCTTTATCAATTATCTCTCCTGCGCTGCAAATGACTGTAGGCATTATGTTACATTTCATACTCAGTTAGTGTTGTACTTCAGAAAGCTTTCTGTGAGCAGTATTTATTCTAATTAAAATTAAAGAAAGTACTAAAGAGTTAGTAACGTCGGCTTTTCTAGGCTAGTTTAGTTTATGCAGTGTTAATTAGTGTAAATTAGCGTAACTTAACTTCAATGCATTAGTTTCAACAATAATTTTGAATGTTAGAAAGCAATATAGTACTGTGAAATCTCAGAATCTAAAAAAATAAATTGACGTTATTAAGTCTTCTTTTCGTTTAGTTGGATAGTTTGTGACACTGAATTCTTTCGATACTTCTTGATGTTTTCCAAAGTTAACTATCATAGTTTCTTTTCAAAATGAATTTCTAAATTCACGTGCATGCGTGAGCTATCATTGCTGTTTTTAACAAAATGATAAATACTATACTTTCTTATTCATTATCAACGATAAGACGGAATACTTTGTTTTCTTAAAACGTGATGATACAGTAAAACATTCGATCATTACTTTATGATGTTTATAATAAATTACTTTATGCTTCCTATGTCATTACTTTATGTTTCTAGTAAATGTAAGTATGCAGCTTTTAAAGATCTAGTTTAAAACCCTCTGACCAGAAAGGTCTATATATCTATATATATATATATACGGGTTAGAATAAGTTTTATGATGTCTGAAAGAAAGTATATATACTTGGATCTTAAAATATGTCCAAGAAATTAAGGCGTAATAACTATACGTAAATCCATCTATAAAATACTAGGGGCATTTTGACGTTAAAAATCAAGAAAGTAAGTCTTTCTCGTGGTAGTTTTGGGAAATTCGTGCTTTCATAGCGAAAACTCAGGTTGGACAGAGGGTAAGCTGATCAATATATTATTCAAACTAATCTAACTGTACTACGTCTCCAAATAGTAATGCCACCTAAGAAGAAATTTCATACCTCGCATGGAATGGAGCAGAAATTACATATGCGATAGAGAAAATTCGAACTACTTACAATTGCCTGCTTGCTTTCATTTTTAATCTTAGACTAATTTTCGTGTAAAGACGGATCTAAAAAAATCTATCCTTATTACTGGGAATTCTATATTTGTAAATGTTTATGAAATTCCGCGTATAATTACGTAGGCTTGAATCATGTAGTAAATGTAGTGTCCGTTATTAGTTTGTCCATTGCCTTGTTCAGTGCCATACATTATTACTATATGATGCAATTTCATTCAGCCCCTCGTCATAATTTTATTCTTTACCTTTCTTTCGTATTTTTTAACTGTTTTAGTTTAGTGCTGCAAAGAATAATTTCAGTAATTTAATTTTCTTCCACTTTAAATGAAGAAATTTATAATAAATATTAGTTTATGTTAATACTTTGTCTTTGCTTAGAATATTCTAGATTGTACTCTCTAAGCTTTAATTAATAAGACACTAGGGAAATTTAATGAACCATCTATATTTTGAGCATTGTAATATAATGTAAGATTACGTGTTACTTTGGCACCAAATCACGGTTCACTCTTTCATGCACTCCGTTTCGGGAGGAAGTTGCGGGCTGGCAGAGCTCAGAAGTCGTATACCTTTACTACACCTCACTCTCTATACCTCTCAGTCTATTTAGACGGCAGATTAAAAGTTTCGTCACATAGCCACGAAAGGTTTGGAGTCTGTTGAACAAAAAAGACTAGTGGGCAAAACCTGCAATCTGACAGCGAGAGCTTTAATATCATCTCCCTTAAAGTGCCCCTATTTTACCCGGTTTGTGGTCCTTACTCCACGCTCGTAGGGAAACCTAGGTTCTGGTATTTTTTATTCCTTAGAGCCGAGACTTTCGGAGTGTAGATCTCAGTCAGTACAATAAAGGACCCGAGGGTGTATTTGGGTAATTATAATTTGTATGCATATTCCGACTAAAGGAAGTCACTGCATAGCCTTACCCCAAACTTGGATCTTCGTATTAGCCAAGAGGTGGGACTGCTAGGCAGAGCCACCTTGGAGATAAAAATGAACTCACTTGCTGAAGCCACGAGACTTACACTTTGCAGGTCAACGGACTTTTTAATTCTCCTGAAGCTCCGTTTAACTAATCAGTCCGGGTCACCACTCCTAGTTACCAGAAACCACGATGGGAGTGCCTGTACACCTGGAGATTTGATTACTACCGGTACTACACGGGATGCCTGAAGCCCGCACTGGGTCTGACACAGGGCTTACAGCAACTTGGCCTACTGAGCTAATAAAGTTATTCCAAAGGTATCTTCTAGCAGGTTACGTGGAACTGCCAGGTTCGTGTTTTTCTACCCTCGGTGCCAACAGTGGAAAATTAGAGATTTCTACTAGTACAATAAACTATCCTGAGGGCAATATTTTGGGTAAATTATTTATTGCACTTGTTTTGCGTATCCAGAGGACCGCATTACAAGGCGAGCCCAACTGAATCACTCCATGTCTAGCAGGAGTCGTGAGTTTCCGGAATTCAACGTACCACGCGAGACGCGGAGCCAAGAGACGAAGAGCGACTGAACGTCACTCTTACTCAAAGGGCCGAAGACTCCTACACTCCAAGACAACACAAGCTACCCCTTCGTACACCCGGAACTGGGTCCGTGCATTTTATATCCCCCGCACCGAGAGTGCCGAAGTACAGATCTCTACCAGCACAATAAGCGACGCCGGGGAGTAATATTTTGGGTAAATTGGAAACCGAGAATACATTGGAAAGTAAATAATTGCATTGAAACCGTTAAAACACCATAAAAAATTGGCATTTCAAAAATTGTAGTTCTTAGATTACTGCTGTTGCGTGCAGATAATTCTTTCCCTTTCGCAATCAAAAGAGCAGAAAGCGAAATATTAATGTCTCTAGGTTAGACTTTTAAAATGTGAGGAGGGTTTCACCATCTGAAGGTAAAAGCAAAAGACTAGTTTTGTTTCTTGGGAGTAGAAATTTGATATCAAGCGCGGTCTTATAAGCTACTTTGATGTTGTGTATTTTAAGTAACTTAATATTAAAGAAATTCAGTAATATTTGTAATTGATCGATCGATATGTCGACTGATATGCTCTTTATCTAGATTAGAATCTGATGTAGCTGCATAACATTATTTTATGAACGGAACTTTGAGAAAATGTAATGGTTTCAAAATTATGCAAGTAAGCGTAATTATAACATAATGGCGATTTTTTTCTTCAACAATGCTCAAACAAATGGTAATTTAATTATGATAATACTCGAGAACTTACATATATACATCTGTTTATACCACAGAAAAGATCCGGCTTTGGTTTCATGTCCTGAAAGTTTTTTGTTCGGTAGTAGATCTTATTTCTTCATTTTGTATCATATTTCGAAGAGATAATGAAGACCAAGATACAAAATCCGATGCCCATATTCGTGGACTGGATCAGGAAATGGGTGAGCGGTTAATCAAGTTCCAAGACTTTCTTATCGATGTTTGGATCGCATTTTTTTTCCTGCCTGATCTTCCTGTTCATGTGGTGGGAGGTCAGCCGATGCCAACTTGTCATGGGTGATGAGAAGCACGCGCTTGTTTCATCTCGATGCACCGCAGCTGTTTTTATAAAAGTAGAGGAACATAGTGTTGCGTTGGGTGAGAAGAGCAGCTTGTCGCACACAATCGTGGAAAAAAAGAAGTTCCGTCGTGGGTGGCCAGGACAATACCTTTTTTTCGGATAAGAAGCCTTCCGCAAATATTTGTATTACAAAAATATTCCTGTTCTTTTGTTTTGCTATTGAGATTTAAGGAACATGTTTGGCTTATACAGTAACTTACTTTTTATTACTTTAAAATATTTTTATCATATTGTTGAAAGATACCAGTAAGAAGAAAAACCGAGGTGATACGAAGCAATTTAAATCTGATATTGCTAAAATATTCCGAACTGATTCATTATTTTAAAACTCGATGACATATTGATTGTGTTTGAATTGCTCCATGTGAGTGATACAAAGTATTATCAATAACAAACGTTTCATGCTAAAATTTAGCGTTTACAGATGTTAGCTAATAAAGGTTAGCATAAAATATAACAATATTTATGAGAGAACGTATACATTTACTTATGAAAGGAATAAGAAAATCCAATCTCAAAATGGCGCAGATTTAATAACTCAAAATTCAAATCAGAAAGCGACAAATTTGTTCTCTTAATATAATTTAATACTGAAACAGAGTTAAGTAAATCTTAACTGAGATTGAAAGTATTGTTATTAACCGTACTGAAGTTTTCAAAAGTATAACGTTAACGGTATCCTGCAATGATAAAAATGATACCCTGTAGTGATAGAAAAGTTATTTAAGACAGATACGAATTTTATGGCTAGAGCTTATAGGAAGCTGTCGCTACTTGCACTACTTGCACTGAAGGCATTTAAAATAAATAAATAAATATTTATGTGATAGAATGTTTTATTCTTGCATAGTTAATTTGTTTAAGGTGGATCTTAAAATATTTTCTAATCGGACCACAAAGCTTTCGGTTATTAATTCGGCAACTAATATTCCGCGTCTGATCAATGATAGTAATAATTACCTTAACTGATTTAATGCAATAATTTTTTGCTTATTGTGGATCAGTTATAGGGATCTGAAATCTATTCTTAAACAGAAAATAATCCGTTCGTTTAGTAAAACTTCCAAATTACGAGTGCTGAATGCCGGCCAAAGTTATCTTTGTCATTCACCTCGTTCTGTTATTGTTTACAGTGATGAGGTCGCATTAAATTTAAATCTTTGGAATTAGTACAATCAAATTACATCGACGCTTCTCAACTGTGATCCAAGACATTAACACACAGCAAAGTGTTTGCTGTGTAAGGAAACTCTACGAAGGTAATCAATAAGGCAGAGAAAGCTTAGCATAATAGCTCAGATTCAGGTTTTTGATTTAGACTTTTTAATAATTACTGACCTTTCATATGGAGTATTTTATTCTTACTCATGACTATCTATATTATTTGGACACAATTGTAATAATAGGCAGTTAAGCGCTCATTTCTTTTTTTTTTTTGTCTGGCAGAAAGATTTCTTGCCAAGATTATCTGACTGTTTTGTGCTGCTGTATTCTAAATTCTTTTCATTTCTAATGTTTAGAATTGTTTTCAAAATAATCGTATTTCGTATCCCTGATTATCCGAGATTTAAGTGGTATAGTAGTCGCTGAATTTCTAAAACAGCTGAGAGTGAATGATTTCATTCTAGGTTTGATTCGCAGTGGATGCTTATGTTGCCTTAATGCATGTTACAGTATAGTTCTCTTAGTACTGTGTTAAGGTCAAGATTGTTTCCTTTACAAATAGTCGTCGTTAAAAAGTTGTTTTTATTCCTTACATATTTTAAGATGCTGATAATATTCATTAGATTCTTTTTCATTCATATTCTCATTTAAATCATGAAGAAGTTCAAAACTATTCGCAACTTCTTAATTTATAATAGAAAACGCATATAAATTTACTAAACATTTTCAGAAGTTTCATTTTGGAAAAGCTATGGTTATCTATGATAAAGTATACTTGCGCATCTGTCGATGAAAGTGAAGCTAAGATAGTAGAATAAACATAATCACCAATTTTAATAAAAAGTTTCGATACTATGATATTATTGTCATAAAAATAGCTCTAATAAGGTAACAGATGGTCTGTGGTTAATTACCGGTTAGATCAGGGATCCCCAACCCTTTTCTTGCATAGACCTCTTCTAAAAGATTTTTCTTTATAAAAGTCCTTGAATTTTTCTCTATAATATACAGCAGGAAACATAATAATGAAAAATTACGCATAACGTAGACATAACAAATAACCTAAAAATATAAACAGACGTACTGAAAAAATGTTATAATAGAGCTATGTCTTATTATTTTCGGTATTATTTTTTGTTTTCAGTTACAAGTTTCGGAGTTATGAACAAGTTTTCGGACAAGTTCGAGTTTATTTAATGTGATGACTGCGTTTGATGTATTGATGCAAATTTTTTAGCATTTCGCAAAAAAAAATTACTTAATTCGTAATTCACCTTACTTAAAATTATTTAACCTGTTTCTTGCTTCCACAGTAAATTATGCTTCCACTAGTTAAGAAGAAGAAAAATCAATAACGTTGATTCGGTAACAACTTTTATTCCAGGTTACTTTTCTCGGATGATTTTTAAAGTCCAAAATGTAGCTTGTCCTTATGTTTTGAATAAGACTTGACTTTAAAAGAGATAGCATTACATCATCATTACATTAGCATTACAATTAACTATCAACTGTACTAATTTTGTTTTCGGAAATTAATGGCATCTTGATTACGTTGACGAACTGCCGGCGCATATTCCGTTATCGACTTCCATTCGACCTCTTACTCGTTATTGATGCCCTTCAAAATTTCATCGGCTCCAGGGAGTCAATACCAACCCTGCTAGGAACACCTGCTTTAGATAGTATCATGAACTCTTGGAAAATGAGTACAGGATACTTATATTGCAAATACTTTATTTCTTACAATTGTTTGTGCAGCTTTTTTTTCCTGTGCGTATATGTAATAGTGAATAAGGAAATTCGCAATATATTAAACACTTTTTGTATAATTGTTGGTTTTAAGCTATAAAAATTTTCGTTTTTTTTTGTTTTATGTGTTTGATTTGAAACAGGTTTGTTTTACTTGCTGGAATTACAGTACGTACATACAAAATATTACACAATCCTTCAAATAAAATTATACTCGCAGGGATTCAAAGAATAATGATTAACTAATTAATTTAGTAATATATTAATTAAGAAATTAAATAAGAAATATAATACGTAACACAGAAATGTATAAATAACTAATATAATCTAATTTAACCAGACATATATTACATTTAATCATTGTTAAAAAAATGATGATTAAACTGTTGTTTTATAAAGAGTAGTAGTAATTTTAAGCTTTGAATCTTCCTTTTTGTCACCTACATCAGAAAGTATTGCATTTGTAGTGAAATCTTAATTCTTTGTTTTCAAATTTAAATTTCAGAGTCCTCGGTCTAGAATTGCACGTTCCATGGCTGAAACGAACAAAATACGTTTTTGAATATAGATGCAACATCGTAAGAAGGTGTAGAAAAGCTCAGCAGAAAGTTAAGCGATTTCTTCCAGTTGCATTCGCAGTGGTTTTGAAGTGTATAAAGATGTATTATTTATCGAAAGACTTTTAGAATATTATTTATTTGACTGAAGTGTTCCAGGTGGGAAACAATATTGTAGAGAGATATAGTTTCTTGAATCGGGAGAAAACTTTCTGATGTGTCAATAGAGCATGATATCTGATTCAAAAATGAGTTCGTAAATTTTCAAATTTGGACTATTAAGTAAATGGAACTTTGTCCTCCTACATTATTTTGTATGGTATATTACTGCTGATGCTATTTGCGATAATGCGCTAGACCAGGGTTCTTAAAATAGTGTTGACTTTACTGATCTCGATGTAAGACAAATATGCACAAACAGGTCTTCCATACAATTTTTTCCCGTTCAGCGCTTATAATATTTTATCTTTAATAAATAATGTATCCACACTGAATACTAAAGGCCCATCTAATTAATATTTGCGGTTGCTATTAGACGTTATTATTTCCGCCCAGATGGTGTAGTGGTTAGGGGAGCCTTCTGAGGTATCGAAGTGCCCGGGTTGTTATCTCGGAGAAGGCATGGTGTTTGTAAATGTATAGTGTCTTTGAGGCATGGGGGGCAATCTAAATATATAGCAAACTGAAATTCCTCTCGTGTTGTTTTGTGGTAGGAGAAAGGGTTGGGAGATCCTTGGAACACTCCCTCTCCCCTAGGTACTCTCCCTCAAAATTATGGTGGAAGTAGCAGTCCAACCTCCTTGAGGCTCTGGCAACCATTCTTCCATGAAATTCATGGATAAGACAACAACAATAAGAAGAAAAGTAACATTTGACGTTATTTTCTTTCTAACTGATTCGCAACTAAATGGTGTATCTAGAAAGTATAGTAATAAAATGTACTTGAAACGTCATTTAATATCGCATGAATATTATACATCTGACACTAATTCCTTTTATCTTATTAATGAAATCAGCGTGATTTTTAATAAAGATGCTGAAAACATTTTATGACAATAAACAAATAGTTTATTGCAATAAGAATTAAGAAATAGGGAAAATAAGAATCTGGTCGGTAAATATTATTCTGTATGTATAACAGTTAAAATAATCGGTTATATCACATGTGCACTTTCGATGTAAATAAAATAGAATTAAATTTAAGGGGCCTCACATTAGAAGTCTGAATTATACATATTTAACTGTGCTGAATTCAAAGAACCGGTAAAGAGTGATGACTGAGTTTGGCCGTTTTTAGTTGTAACTAGCAGTAGCTAAATACATACCGAGTTTGGATTTCACTGGTATGTTCGTTAGTGTTTTATACTTCAAGTTAAATTGCGAGGAAGGTTAAACAAACAAGTAGCGAAGGAAAGTTAAATGTAAATTAAGTTTAACCTTACAAAGCAGTACAATTTTCTTTCATTAATTCTGAGGTGACTAAAACAAAATAAATATATTTAGCAAAATATCTGATTTTACTAAAACTTTTCATGAATTACAACTTCAGAAAAACAGTATACGAAGAAAGAGAAACAGATTAATGTAGTCTGTTGTTGACACTAATGTTTTGAATAAAGATTAGTCACTATGTAGGGTTTCTTTTAGTTCAGTCAACCAATTATTCAAAATTTTCTTATCTTTTCTGATCTCCACTTCCCCTCGCATTTCCTCGCCAGGATGCAAATTTAAAGTTAAGTGAGTATTTAAACGGGTGAATCTTGGAAGTTTGCTCAGAGCAAGTTTTCGCTAGCCAGCGCACGTTACGAGTCTGTCCTTGCTGTTACGCTGAGTTGCTATACTCCTTTCTGGCCATTTAAATAATTATCTCTCCGGATAGGTTGTCGAATCAACCTAGTTAGCCTCAACTTAAAATGCTAGTCTAGCACTACTCTTTAGCCTTGAATTTACTGTACAACAATTCTTAAGTTGTCGGTGTTATTGTAAGCACGAAGTACGTGCCTTTCTGTTCATAGTTGATAATAATAAAGGGTTATTTTCACCCTTCTTCTATGCTGGTATTATTTCACGCCTGTACTAGAAATCGCCAGATTCTTTAGTAGGATCTAGTAGAGTTTATGAAGCCAAAGAGATTATGATTCTACAACCAGCTACCTGTGAAATGCACAAAATTTAATACATTTAAGTCCTCTGGGGCAATCCATGACATGGAAAGTGGAGGGGACCAAATATTGCTTAGGGTTCGATAACTTACGGCAGAGACTGTTCGTGGAAGACTACCGAAAAGAAAATGGCTTGTATTCCATGCAACCAGCCTATTCTGAAGGCCACCGAACCTGGAACAAGCAACTAGCGATCAATCGTCTTATCTACTTGATCACAAAAGATCACACACATTAACGCGAAATACCAGAACATAATGTTAAATTGAGAGAAGTAAATTTCGAAATGAGAATTAATTTTTAGACAGAACCTTTTTGTTTATTACGATAAAACACAAGTAGGCAACTACCTATGAAGAGGATTTTTTAAAGCAAACTTATCTCACGTACCACAAAACTTTTGTGGTCCGGACTTAAGCACAAAAAGAGGGAATGACAGTTTGTTTACTTGTGTTAAAAGTGAAAAAATAGAGAATCATGAAATTTTAAATATATTGCATTTTCAGAAATCGAACCATTGATGGAAATATGCTTGAATAACTTTAGAGTAAAAGTTAAGAATATTTAGACAAATAAATTAATTGTAGCAATCGATTATTACAAGCTGATATAGCGAAACCGCAGTTAATATTTAAATACGCAAGGAGAAAACTGTAACATCAAGCACTTAAATAAACCAGTTTATAAATGTATTTCAAATTGAAATCCCGTTAATTGTTAGATTTCAGACTATTTAAGTCAAAAATGTAATTGATTTTGTGGAACCGTTTCTTGGTTGATAAGATACATGTTAATTGGGAGTTCATTGTACACGGATTAGGATACGGATCGTGAAGTTGCTTATGTGGCCCCAGAAGGAGCCTTAATGAGCTACTTAATGAGCTACATAAGAAACATACGAAAATTAAGCCTCTGAGAAGACATACCTTTGACGAGCTAGCAGTTGAAACTATAAGAACAGTCAAGAAAATGAGGTAAAATTGTCTTCTGTACTGCATGTGGGCCAATCCGATGAAAGACAAAAATCACGCCGCGCAAGGAAACGAGTAAACTTTGACAGTCAAAGCTAGGTTACGAAGTTGTTATCTCTAAGCACGCGAGCAGCAAACGATCTTCGATCTCAAATTATCTTCTAGAATGATTTGGTAACTAAGAACTTCTGAAAAATTTACAGCATCACAGTCCAGTTTTTTAAATGGGAGTTTACAGTATGCCTTTGAAAATTTTATTACGAGTACTTTAATGTAGCCAGTTACTGTTGTCAGAGTTGGAAAAACTTCAACAAACTCAAAAATAACAATAAAAAAAATTGTTGAGGGTTTTTTTTGGCCAAGGAAAACTGTCAAAGGTAGATTAATTTTTCTATAGAGCATAAATAAGTAATAAAATAAATTTTGAAAATATGTTGATGATTTTACTTCAAAAAAACCAAGAAAAGTTAAATCAGAAAACGGGCTTTGGAAATTAGTGAAATATCTTTATACATTAAATCATTCATTGTTATTTATACTGTTCAGAGTTATTTGTTTCGAACGGATTATCAATTATGTACTTTCAGCCATTTGCATTTTAAAACTATTAACATTTTGTGAATTGTTTTTCTGCATATAAAAAGATACGATCAAAATTTTCTTTAAATTTTGCGTTATTACGATTTCATGTCAGTTGCTCTATTGAATAAAGAAGTGTACACGTATAGTTAACTTATCATGCGTAATATAGTTTGATTTAGTTTATTTAATTACGTCAAAGCACACGAGGGGTATTTGCCTATGAAGAAGAAAGCCTTCGCGGAGGACTTTCTAAGGAAAACTGGCTTGTATACATGTTACACACGGGGACACCTACGTAAGCGTCTGTGCCGCCAGCCGTTCGCTGAGATTCGAACGCTGGACCGAATTACCAGTGTTCAATGACTTTGCCACTTTACCGCTTGGGCCTTGCAATGTACATTGGTTTCCAAATCACAAAAATAGCGATAACTCGTTCAAAAATAAGCCAATCCGTATAAAATTTGAATATGTTGTCAAAAACGAATTGCTGAGTAAAACTGCAGTATGTAAACTAGTGGCGCTGCAATTGAAGTACGTCATCTGCGAGGAGCTTAAAATTGCATGTTTTAGAGCACGCTTCCAAATTTTGCTTTGCTACAGAGGTAAGAAATCTGAGATAGCCAATTTATAACAATGACCTCCAGGCGCTATTTGCCCGAAGAACTGCGATGGAAAGCTATTGGGAGACTAGACGCAGGGCAAAGTTAGACAGAAGTGTACAGATGGCTAAATATGAGTCCTTCGGTGGCTCCATAGTCTTTGGCAACAATTTCGAACCACAGATTCGGCATCCAAGAGATTCAATCAAAGATCTCGCCAATCGCTACGACGAGCACTGATGACCGATATTTGTTGATGTGCACACAAAGGTATAGAACCTCAACTCCAGCCCTCCCTTACTGCAGCCCTGGAAGGATGGTGCCAACGTCAACCGCGTGTAGAAGGCTTCACGAAGCAGGTCTGTAAGCGGGCGGCCAGCCATTTGCATGCCGGTCACGTCACGTCATAGAAGGGAACGTTTGAGGTGGGCACGTCAATGTGTCCACAGGATTAGTGATCAGGTGAGGGCTGTTCTCTTTACGGATGAGTCCAGGTTTAGCTTCCAAAGCGATAGTAGGGGCATTTGATTTGGACAGAACCTGGAACCCGTTATAATCCATCAAACATCCGTGAAAGTGATGTGTACGGAGGAGGCAGTGTCTGTGTTTGAAGTGGTATCCCTTTGAGTGGACGCACAGACCTCTATGTATTTCCGCCTGGAACCATGAATGCTCAGGCTTATAGAGATGACTTCCTTGACGCTTATGTGCGCCCTTATGCCGGAGCAATAGGTTATAGTAATTTCCTGCTTCAGGAAGACAACGTTAGACCACACAGAGCTCGCATCATGGATGATTGTCTTCAGCAGCAAACAATTCAGCGCATGGAGTGGCCAGCTCGATCGCCGGGCCGGAATCCTATCGAGAATGTTTGGGATACTTTAGGAAGACATATAGTTGCTCTGAATCCTTCTCTTCAGACCCTTGCCACGCTTGCAACTGCTTTGCAAGAGCAATGGCTCTGAATTCCTACGGAATTGGTAAATTGTTTAATTGACATCATAGGACATCGCTGCATGTGTTGCATTGCTTCTAGGGAAGATCATACTCCATATTGAAGGTAATTTTCCTATACCAAACTGACACATCCGATTTGTTCATTTTATACACATGCTCATAATTATCTAGTAACTCTTCATGTTATTTTATACCTTACTATATGTTGTATACTGTGTGTCAATTTCATTAAGTTTTAAATGTAACTTTTTCTGTAATCGTCATTTTTGTGATTTTTCCTTAATTGATGATAACCAGTGTATATGCTGGCGTGCATTTGCTCTCTTGCCTCAGATAAAGAAGTATCTAGACTTTGCTTTGATAATAAATATCAAATGTCATCAAATTTTCAAAAATTTTGGATTACTTTTACGCCTGGCTATAAGGTATTTTATCAAACCTGAAGCAAAATTGTTGCCCGCTGTATCGTAAAAAAAGAAAGTATCCGACCTGATGTACTAATACATATATTTTGTTGCGTCACAGTTTAGAATAACTGTTTTTTTATTTCATGAAAGAATTTTGTTGTATTATCTGAAAATGTATTTACCTTAATTAATTTCAGCTAAAATTTAACTATTCCGTTACTTGTATTAATATACATCTTAAATTATCGATATGAAATTAAAACATTTTGAAGCTCCTCTTTGGATTATTCTTGTACTCAAAAGCACGCATCATCTAATATGAGAACCAACATCAAAATAAAGATCTTCATATATTCTGGAGAGCTGAAATCTCAAACTCGAAATCTTAACAGTAAGTCTCTTCTATATGAACTTAACATAAAAAATTATGTATTCAGGCTAAGCATAAAAAGAATCATATTCAGGACAAACAAAATTGCGAGTGAATATTCCTTCGTATAAGAAAATAAGAGATTTGATGTTTCCAGCATCTTTCGCTGAGCGCAAACGTGGTCTTCAGCTGCAATCATTATTGCATTTAATGCTATCACTAATTATTTGTGCGGCATATAGGATGAGAAGATACGAATTGTATCGGTTGAATAATACTTGGAAATTTAGCGTTCGTGACTAAATGAGATTGGCAAGTTTAGTGCATAGTGAATGACAACTGAGAAATGCAATTTCAGAGTTTCATAGAAAACCAGCTTAGCCATATCCTACTAAATCATATAATAAATGTACTAAGTTTAAGTTGCCTTCGGTTCAAAGCCCATTACCAGATAAATCAGTTTAATGTTCAGCATACCTTGCTCTATAGCTATTGCAAAGCATTGCGAAGAATTCATGTATTTCGGTAGCTCCCATTATTATGAAATGTAAAATCATTTTGTAGCAGTTTCCAAAAGGACTTTATTTTAGTATTATTACTTTAAATATTTAACTCGTGTGATGCAGTATAGAATACTTTTTAAATTTTGCAATTGAATATCTCTTGAACAGATGGTTGTAAACTCATGGTTTCAATTTTAGGAAATCATTAAAATAATGTAGGTGTTCAAATTGTGGCAATTTTGTATTGTGATATCTTTTAGAAAAAATACACGGAACTTAAATCTTCATATGAGCCCTTAATCTAATTAGAAATTCTTTGTATTACTTAAGAAGTTTGCAAAGAGACAGGTGATAAGAAGCTTCCGTAATATTAAAATCAGCCCTGAAAAACAGTCGTCAAATTTACATGTCTTAAACTAATTTATAATTTCTGCTAAACGCAGTGCGAAATCAGTTTTTGTAAATTAATCATTTTCCGGAGTAAAATGAATCTCTTAGAAACTTGCGTTGGAAGACGTTTTAGCAGTTAATCGCATGACATCGTATGTTTTATTAATTGACTATCTAAGAAACGCTATTTACTGACATTGTCTTCCTACGAGGTCAGTATAAAATTTTAAGTTTCCTATAATTTCTTTAAAATAAACCACCTGGCCCAAATTGTCATAATTTGAAGACTTACCTTATTTCATTAGTTTTTAAATTTGGAACTATGTATCCACGACAAGGCATTAAATAGGTATTTGGCCATGCAATATTTTTTAAGTTCCTGGCAGAAAATTTATTTATAAAATTGCTGAAAATACTTTATTTTAGCTGCAAATATTGAATTAATATTATGGAATGGGAAACACCTTGTAACATTCGATAAAATAATTTAATTGTAGTAATGAATTTAAATATTGATTCAGTACCGTTAATGCAAAACATTTTCTCAGCCATCTTAAAGGATAATTCATTTACAAATATGAAATTCCAAGATTCTTCAGTAAATTGGAATTTCAATTCCATGTGTTTAGATAAATCTTACTTACACTTTTAAGTGGAAAAAGTACCCAAGCTTCCACTATGAATCGTAACGGTTGCAGTTCTAATTTTGTTGTATACCGCTTCCTATGAAATCTGCATAAACCTCTGGATTGAGTGAGTATGTGGCGAAACGAGGCGTCAAGAACCAACATAAAACTGCTAATAAAATTTAAATAAAAGACTCGACTGGCGTTAATAATCAATTAAGAATCTGGGCTTGGTAAAAATAATTTTTTTCAGCTATTTTCAGCATTTCTAGTTAAAATCTCATCTTTCTTGTTGCATTCAAGTAAAGTGGAAAACTGAATCTTAATGCAACGCAATTAAATAACAAAATGTCACAGTGTTAGCTCTACTCGCAGTTTTAGCGCGTTCTACAGACCAGGACGTTTTCATACAATTAGCAAGTAACAAATAACACTCATGTCCAAAATTATTTTTACATGCACAAAATCATGGAGTTTTCAGAGAATAGAATTTTATGAATTTTTGTAGAATGATACGTAACATCATAGCACATAAATACAAAACAAATTTAAGAGCACTGCATATGGTATAAACTGTAGTGTGAAATAATAAAAATGGTAATAATATGTTATAAGGAGAGTTTAGAAAAAAAAGATTAACTCTAAAAAAATGAAACTCATGAATTTAATATGGAATATGATATTTCCTGACTTGTACACACATGTCATAATCTGTTTTCATGTTAGAACTAGCGTTGTTAAACACAGTTTGGGGAATTAAGTTGCACTCCTCCAACAGTGAAGTCTTCAGGACATTTACATCTCTAGGATGTCGTCTCCATGCAAGGTTTTTTTTAAAATTTTTTTTATTTGAGTTCGAACTTGTGAAAAGAGTAACAAATTGCATACGACGACTGTTAAGTACCATTTGATGTGAATTAACCCCTTTTATTATAATTTGAAAATTATAATTTACCTTCACTTCTTGTTTTTGTTAAGTCTCACCGGGATGTGAATGAGGTATGAGTATTTAAGTCGAAGTTATTGAAAGTTTTAGAGAATGGGTTTTTGGCAGTAACGCTTACGGTAGGGCACCCAACTCTGTTATGTTAGTTACCCGGCATTAGACAATTTTCTACCTGGATTCAATACAATGGATAGCAATCTAGCCGCACTTAATAAAACGGAAAATAAATCGCTCACTTAATGGAAAACAGCCATCGCTTAGTTGGGCAGTTTACTTTGTAGTCTTCAGCATCGATTTAATTTAAATTGTAACGCTACCTTTCCTGTTGCTGATATCTCAATTAAGGCCTTAGACACATGCAGAGTTTTTTGTCCATTTGTTTTGGCAATTTTTCGCCAACTTGATGACATTCTGGAAGTTTTACGAAAGTATTTTAGATGTTCTATTCAATTTTTTCTCGAAGCTTCCATAGGTATTGATCAACTCTCTAAAATGGCTACATTTGCAGCAGACATTTCAGTTAACTGAATAGTTCTTCAATTCAGATTCGTACGAAGTGAATTAGATTTTACTGCACGAGTGATTTTACTCATATGCGATGTTATCGCGTTTTAAGAAGAATTTGTGATATTTTTGCTTTCCTCATTTAGATATTGAGAGCTGTGCAATATTATTTCAATACAAGAGTTAATTTTTTTCTACTCATCTGGCATAGTTGTGAAAGAGATCTCTATGACTTTGAAGCCCACAATAATATGTTCACTGGGAAATTCTAAAAGAGTCTCTGCTAATGTAACAGTTATAAATTTATGTGACAAAAAAAATTATAAATTTTGCTAATTTAATATTTATATGGAATTTTTAATGGAAGTGGATTGCAACTGTTTTATTCCGGTCTGAGTAACATCATTTACCTTTAGTATACTGTTATTCAAATGAAAAATGCGTTTTTTGTTTTTATTCAAGTAATTACACTACTAAAGTCATTTATTTCGTAGCTTAAAGTCCGCTGATGGAGTGAGTTAAAATAAAACAAGAATTGTAAACCTTGATACTAATGCACGGTAATATAATTCCCTATACAACAAGTTGTGAACAATATTTCACAGGCTAGAAATAATTTCAGGTACACATGTTATGAAAACTCAGCTGTTTTTTACCTTATTTATTTATTATTATTACTTTATTTTTATTTCTGATTTTATTGCTATTTTTTAATTGAATTTATTGTTGTTGTTTTTGTTGGGAATACGAGTAAGTGTACTGAAGTTGAGCTCAACACTTTATTTCCTTAAATGCAAGATTAATTGTGAGGTAACCGAAATAAGGCACTACCTTCAGTTCCTCAATTATTATACATTTCTGAGAAATAGAACGCCCCTTTATTTTCTCCGACAGCTAAAATCGAATCCCTGGGAAAATGCTTGGGAATAAAATTAAACAAGTGATTATAGTTTTTTGAAAGGAGATCTAGAAATGACGTGCAGTTAATCTTATGTAGTTTGCGTATTTGCATTTCAGTATTTGTTAAATGCCTAATGGGAAAGCTAGCAAAAGCATATATTAGTCCTTTAGAGGCTAAAATATAATATTTTTTCTTTTAGCCACTTGTTAAAGTGCACGCAAGAAATGAATGCATAAGCCTTAAAGATATGAAGAGTAGAATTAATTCTCCGATTAGTTTTTAGCAGCGTTTTACTCTAAAAAAAGGGGGGGAGAGGTTTTCATTTAAGACGGAAAAGCAGCAGCATCAATCACATTTTATTTTTTCAAACCATGATTGATATATTCCGAAAAATACTGTCATTTCATTTCAGTAAAATTGGCAGTTCGTGTGCGTTCATTTGACTGTAATAATATATCTTACAGGGGAAATCTGTTTATTTACCAACAACCCATCACCGGATATTCAGACAATAACATCGGATTTGTCTGAAATGTTTCTAGGAATGCAGTTAATAATAGTATGTGTGGGCAGAACAAGGCGAAGGACTCCTCAACCAGTCAGACATGTTTTCTTTTAAGAGGCTGTATGATTAAAAGCACTTTGCTTTCAATTTATTCGCAGAACTTGTCTTTTCTGCAGATGACAAAATTTCAATCGTAAAAACTGGCAAAATATTGCGATTAAAAGTTAAACGTTACAGTATCTCAAACTATAATTTTATTTGATTTAAATAGAAAACTGTTTATTTAAATATTTTCTAGAAATTAGTTGTTAATTAAATTTTTATTTCAAGACTTTCAGTTTTTTTTTAAATTTGCCAGTAGTAATGTTTTTTTAAATGTACGAGAGTAGCCGAGTGCCGTCCTTCATTAAAAAGTAATAATATCTACAACGAAAACTAATCTCAGGTGAGCTCACCAGTTACTGAGTAGTAAAACCGCTGAATGCTCTTACTTCGACCAGAGTCAGATCCCAGTGAACGGCCTGGGTGCATGAGAGCTTAAGGGTTTTACCCATATGGTAACGCGAATACGAACCAGACTTCCTCTAGAGAGTTCTCCTCTAAACCATTTCTACCTTTAGGCAGATAACAGTATACTAGAGTGCTTTACCGTAATCTTAATAATCCTAATTCAAACTATACTTGGATTTAAAGCTTTAAAAGTAATATAGTCGTCATATTTTATTACAGTAGAAACAAACAGTTTCAAGGGAATGAGGAATGTTTTCTTTTAAGAGGCTGTGTGTGATTAAAAGAACTCTGCTTTCAATTTATTCGCAGAACTTGTCTTACCTGCAGACGACAAACTTTCAATCGTAAAAATGAGAAAATTTCAATCTTAACTCATTCAAACTATACATTACTGAAAGCTTGGATTTAAAGCTTTATATAAAGCAATATAGTCGTCACATTTTAGTACAGTGCAAACAATCAATCAGTTCCAAGGGAATACCGAATGTAATTCGAGTCTAAGTATTAGAGATTCTCTAACAAGTAGAAGAGGCATTTAATCAAATGTTTGCAAGTTTATTGCATAATAATCTTTCTACTGCTTGACAAGTGATGCTTTCGAATAACAAAATCTTCAAAAAGGTTTGCTCGTTTATCTTCAAGCTTATGTCTCCCAGAAGAAATTCTGAATTCACATATAGATAACAAAAAATGATATAATTTTCATTATTATTATTAAATTATATACATTATCAGGATTTTACTGTCCCACCACAGGCGAAAGGTGGAACATGGGTCGTTGCATCCGTGCTTGAAATCCGGTGAACAGGCTTGTTAGATGTGAGTTTTCGTAGTTTTTCCCAAGTGTAATGTAAATATCAAACCAGTTTTCTTGAAAGGTCGTCTCTGAAAATATCGCTGTTCATACGCCGATAGTCGCCACGTGCTTTGCCGTAGTTCATGTGAAGTGTTTCTCTGAACTAGTGGGGGATTAGTTTAGTTATTACACTGAAATTCTTGGCAATTCTTGATACAACTGAGCTATGAAATGAACGTTCTGAGAAGGTTATTAATTTTAAGTACACTGGTGTGCAAAACTTAAGCAACAATGTAAACATTTAGCAGATAGCCATGAAATTGCAGAAAAGGAGGTCTGGAGATCAGTACAGTGAACATGTAAGTCAGTAGAAACGTCATGCGTATGCAAATATCAGGAACGAAACGTCAGAGGCGACGTGAGCGTACACAAAACGCGTGATGTCGGCGCGCGTAGCTCAACAGTAGAATAAAAGGAAGGACGGAGACGCAATTCAACATATTCGCTGCAAGTGCCCATGAGTCAGTTCATGCAGTATGGCTAGAAGAAATCACCTGGACGACTTCACATGTGGAAGAATGATTGGAAAGCTGGAGGAGGGGCGTACTGTCACCAGTGTAGCTGCAGAGTTCGGAATCAACAGAAGTGTCGTTTTGCGCGCTTGGAAAGCGTTCCAAACCACAGATACAGCTGTTAGAAAGGTTGATGGTGGCCGCCCGAAGACGACATCTGCAGAGGATGACCGATATATCGTCCTGCAGGCGAAAAGCGGCCTACAGCAGTCAGCAAGCGCCATTGCTCAGCAACTCTACAGCTGCGGGGCGACAAGTGTCGCGGTTTACTGTGGCCAGATGCCTTCACAAAGGGGGCCTATTCGCTCGCCGTCCTGAACGCTGCCTCCCGTTGAAAGTTGGCCACCGAAGCCACCGTTTACAGTAGTGTAGAGAGCACAAAAACTGGACAACTGATCAATGGAGTCGTGTCCTCGTTACGGATGAGAGTCGGTTCAGTACCAGAAGCGATTTTCAACGCGTTTTGATTTGGAGAGAGGTCGGGACCCGGTTTTATCCCAGTAACATCAAGGAAAGACACCGTAACGGTGGTCCTGGAGTTCTTGTCTGGGGAGGCATTATGCTGAACGGGCTAACTGAGCTCTACGTTTTCGGCAGAGGGTCTGTAACCTGGGGTCGCGTTTATGAGGAGGTACTTCCTTCCCCATGTGCGTCTGTTCCGAGGTGCCATTGGCCCAGACTTAATTTTTATGGATGGCAATGCACGGCCACATCGGACTCTTGCTATGGAGGAGCTACTGGAAAGTGAAGATATCACTCGAATGGATTGGCCAGCGTACTCCCCAGATTTAAATCCCATCGAACATGTGTGGGATGCTTTGGGGAGACGCATTGCAGCACGCTTACATCCTCCGGAGAACACCCAACAACTCAAACAGATGCTGATTGAGGAATGGGCACTCCTACCGCAAGAAATGTTGCACCAGCTGGTTCTGAGTATGCGGAGACGGTGCGAAGCAACCATTGCAGTGAGGGAAGGGCATATCCCATATTAAGGAACATCTGCTTGTTGTTCTTCCTTTTGGATAGAATCATGAATCATGATACTATTTGTTCAATAAAGCTTGTTTTTGTTTGATTCCATACCGTATGCATTGTATTCCTTTTTCAGCTCCGATGCTTTCGTCATCCTTTACGTACATAATACTGTCCTTCATTTCTGCATTTCATGTCTCTCAATTGATTTCTCGTGGAGTTATGGCAAAAAACCCTGCTGTTGCTTAAGTTTTGCACACCAATGTATTTAATTTAACCTTTCAAGTAAAATGTAACTAAAATTTCATCTTATTTATCATGTTTTAATTACTTATTATAAAAGCTGTTTTGTTTCTTATTTCATGTATGAAAATGGAGGAATAAAACCAAAACTCTTTGGCAGTCTGTTATTTTCAACTGATTTTATGATACTTAGTCAATTTGTCCACCTGCAAACAAATGTATGATTTCTTGTTTTCCAGCATTCTGCTCAGACGTGCAAAAATAAAATCCATACAACGATAGCTGTTTTAGGAACGCTACAAAATTGTCAATGGAGTTCATTTAACACCTATATATGTATGTAAATTTTGATAAAGAATCTACATTTTTTAATTTTCTGCGATCAATGTTTAGATGACTTTACGTACATGGTCAGCACATCAAATTCCAGAACATTTGGATTCCATTTGTTTGTTAGCTGTAGGTAAGTGCCAATAATACGTACAGTGACCTTGAAACAACGTAAAAACACTACCAAAGACTACAACAAATAAGCCGAAAATTTTGTTTTCTGACGCCGACATAGCTGATCATATTGTACAGATATTTCAGTGTTTTCAGTTTTAGCGAATTGCTTAAGAAATACTTCTAAAGCCGTTTACGACTAATTTTACATTAAAATTGCATGGTAATGAACAGAACAATTGCTGAACATAATAAGCACATAATTGTCAGCTAAATACTATATTAAATATAAGTGAGGAACGCCTAGAATGGGAAATTAAATAAGTTATTTATGATCCTTGTTCATGAAAAATAGAAGGTAATGCATCTTTTCCTTCAAACAAGTCCCAAGTTTATTAAACATAAGTATACTGTTTTGCAACATTTTTATTACATTTTATCACGTTTTAGCTGAAAGTAAATTTTTATAAGATTAGAAAAAAGTATCTGCATTTCTCCAATAAATGATATACATTTTTTAACTTTCTGATCATTTCCTTTTACAGGCTCCAAAATTTAAAACGCCTGGTTTTAATCAGTTGGTTCATTTAAATATTCACTGAAATAATCTATTTTCAGTTAGAACGCCATTTTAATAGTTGGTTCATTTAAAAATTCACTGAAATAATCCCTTTTCAATTAGAACGCCATTTTAATAGTCTTCTTTAGGTTAATAGCGTATTTAACCGTTGAAACTATCAAGGGAGTTTGCTTTCTTTTCTTGGTGGTCGAATCTGTACTTAAAGAGTGGAATTTTCGAAATAAGTGATCATTCATCTCTTACTTTTTATAATTTTGACCTTGCAATCGTCTATAATCAATCTTCAGTTTCCTGCAATGCGGTAGGACGCAAGTTATTCCTTGATTTGAGCTGTAACCATTTATCTGCAATTAACCTCCGGCCAACTGCTCTGTACACAGCATTGTGTTCCCAAACCCAAATTAGCAGCGACCTTCTACATTATCTCTCTGTATTGAAAATGTCGTAGGTAAGTATAACGTTGCAATTACATTTTCATCAAAAACGACTGCTGTTTGAAAAACAATAAAGGTATTGTCTGATTTACTGGCATCGGTAACTTTTTTATTGTTTTGACTTAATTTATTCCAATTTACTGCAGCTCTAAGAAGCGAAGTAGAATGACAGTGTCTCTGACATTGTTATTGCTTGAAAAATAGGAGATTGCATGTTAATTTATACGTATAAATTCTGAACGGTTTTCTTGAGACAGCTTAAGAGCCACGCCTCCGTATTTGACTCCAATAATTAAGGCGACAGAGAAAAATTATTCTTTGTGGTTGACTACAGTTCTGACTGGGAGTAGTACCACACGCAATCAAAATCCTGTTTTGGGAAGTTCAAGAAGCGATTAGCGCTCTTGATTGCTAAAAGAGTTAGTTTTCTTTAATATGCATAACTGCGAAATAATATATTTTAATGGTAATTGAAAGGTGCACTAGGAAACTACGCTTTCTCGATTGATCAAAACTTAATAGAAAATGGAATGATACGTAACGAGATGGTAACAAATTAGAAACAAACGGAAGAATGTTAAAAGCAGAAAGAATATTTTTTTTGAAATCATGAAAATAAAAATTTAATGGCCGGACAACTTAGACGGAACTTAGACGGAAACTTTGTGAAACAAACTGAATTATAATTGCTGATAATAGTTCAAAATTTGAATCTATATTTGAGTAAACAGAATCTGAAATTTACCCGAATACGATGACGATGCTGAGTTAATAAACTGTATGCTTAATTGAACTGAATTGTTCGGTTGGTTGCTAATTTCATTAAAGCAAAGTAAAAATAGCTCAGCTCTGTTCCCTAGATATTTTAAATAAAGACTCTCAAATAAATGAATAAAGTAAATAACTAAAAATACGTATATGATGGGATTTTAGATGAACTACATCTTTTCAATAACATGCTGTCTGGAGCATTTTCTTTTGCTTCTAGTAATACTTCTATACTCTCTATAATGTCGAGCGAACGTATCTGTAGCATCGCTAGTAACGAAATAGGGAACTTACGAAGACTGACTCAGAAACCATTAAATATATTAAATTTAAAGTAAAGTTACAAAACTTAAGAATGCCGTATAAGTAATCCATAACGATACTTAAAGTAACAGAAACGAAGCACGTACAGAAAAGGAAAACAAAGTGTCAGATAAAATCGATTTCTTGCAGCTAGCAAGCGTTGGCGATAGCAGTTAAGTTACGTTGGTATAATCTGGAGTTTGACGTAAAACTATATAAAACTGCTGAAATATACTGCGGAACACATACAAATTTTGTTAAATTTCTTTGTTTTGTCCCATAGCATAAATGTATGAGTGTAAGATGCCACAAATTTAGGATAATATCATGTAAAACACTCGAAAGGATATGAATGATATTAATATTTTCGACAATTTTTCCATGTTAGCCACTGGAAATCAGCTGTCATTTATACTTTGCTAGCTTTTTCTGAAAGTATTTATGTTGGACAAGTATTCAGATAGAAGAAAAACTTACCAAAGTTAAAATTACACGAAATAGAAAACTTATTTCGCGTAGATGTTTAATAAAATTCTACCGATTTCGAGGACTATCAGCAACAGGTCTCTCTTTTTCAGAAGCTGTTGTTTTGCCGAATTTCAAGTTTAGCCAAGCGTTGTTTTTCACATTATAAATATACAGTATTATGATGTAGTGTTAGCAAGAAGGTGCACAAACTTTCCTAAAAACCGTTTAAGAAGAAACTGTGGTGAAATGATTTCATGGTAGATAGAATTAAAGATTTTAATTGTCCATGGTATAATGAAGTATATACTTTAACCTATGCCAAGAAAATTTTACAGACGCAAAAATTAATTATGTTTTTGTATACAGTTAGCTGTAAAATGGAAAAACATGTAAACTAATTACTTAATTTGACAGACTCTCATATTTATCTAATTGTTAATAAAAGAACATGATTAAAAAAAACCGAGCGTGCTAAGCTGCTGTCCTCATAACTAGGCCACAATGAATAAGTTCTGTATCATCGGCACATTATTTACATCCTCTAAGAACACACTTTTCGTAATTATTACTTTCAGTTCAACTTTCGGAAATTCTAGTGATGTTTGACAAAACTACGCGTTGTTTTATGAGGAATGTTAATTTATAAGAATTTTTTTATGAAATTAAAAATAGTTAAAAGCAATAAATAAAAAGACAAAAAAAATCAGAAAGGTTTCAGATTTTAAATTACGTCCAAAGGGGCCTTTCTTTAAACATTTTGTGTGTTAACTTTATTTATTAAATATCATGTTCTTCACACTTAAACTATAAAATTCAGTTCAAAAGCACTATCGCAAAATAATTTTAAAATGACCATATCTTTGGAATTTCCGAAACACAGTCTCACGCGCTGGAGATCCAGATGTTTTTTTTTCTGAACATCGTTTTTTTCTGAACATCTTTGAAGTTCTTGAGTTTGTTAATCAAAAATTCTTTAAATTTTTAAAAATATGAAATCGATAATAAAATAGATTCCAAATTTAAAATTTGGGCTTCCAGATGCCCATATTCGGGTGGAAATATTCAGTATTCAAAGTTTGATGGGTCTAGGCAACGTTGTTTTATCACAATGCGAGAAACATATATACATTTATGCAGATTCTTCATTATTTAATTTCTTTAAATATAATACAAGGCGATAATATTTGGTGGCAACAGTTTGAAAAGTCAAACAACGCTTTTAGTGAATCAGCGCAAAACGAGAAAACTAAATTAATAATTCTTCTGGGCAAATTGCCCCTTTGGACCCGCTAATAAAAAATAAAATCTGAAATGTTTCAGATTTTAAATTACGTCCAAAGGGGCGTTTTTTTAACGTTTTGTATGTTACCTTAATTTATTAAATATCATATTCTTTGCACTTAAATCGTGAAATTCAGTTCAACAATATCGCAAAATAATTTTAAAATGAGCATATCTTTAGAATTTCCGATACACAGTTCCGCGCGCTAGAGATCATAAGGGTTTTCTCCTCAATAGTGTGGCCATTGCTCTCTTTTAAATTGTTAAATTTGTTAATCAAAAATCCGTTAAAGTCTTATAAAATATGAAATAGATAATAAAACAAATTCCAAATTTGAGCTTCCAAATGCCCCTATTCGGGTAGAAACGAAAGTTATTCAAAATTGGATGGCTCTAGGTACCGTTGTTTTACCACAATGAGAGAAACATACATACATTTATAGAGATTCTTCATTATTTAATTTTTTAAAATATAATAAAAGGCAATAATGTTTGGTGGCAACAATTTGAAAAGTGAATCAGACATTTATAGTGAATCAACGCAAAATGCCAAAACGAAAACAATAGTCCTTCAGGAACAAAACCCCTTTGGACTAATAAATTAAAAAAAAACTGTAACTTTATTATTATAATTTGTGTAGGGCGTGTTGGGGTTTCAGTGCCTATTCAGTTTATCTGAGATCATCTCTTTGATGTATACATTCTTCGTAAAGAATTCTCTTTAATAGCAGGAAGTTAGAAGCAGTAATATTATGTTTATTTTAAATTGCATTTAAAATGCACAAAATGTTAGTATTCATAAACTTACTAAATTATCGATAATTCATTTTCATTATTAGAAGGTTACATGGATATATCTGTTCGCATCGCATGCAAAATTAAATAATAAAACCTTTTTTTTAATCATACAAGCTTGTTATTTTCCCTATTAACTCTTCGACAGCAAGCCGTCAATGCACATGAAAAAATTCGGTCAAATAGATGTCATCTCCCAGCGTGTAATTGCCGCGTGCATCATTGGACCACACACAGAGAAGAAACCTCTACCTTAAACTTAACGTAATCTCTACCTCTTCTTTTAGGGAAGGTTAAACAACAGGAATCAAATTCAATATTGATTGATTAGCAATTAAAGTAAAGCTGTAGAAACTTCTCCAGTGTTCAAGAATAAATTATTTGACGTAGCGAAGGCTGAATATGTACATGCAACTATTAGTATTTAAAAAGTAATTTAAAAAAATATTGCTGTTGTGTATTTTAATTTACATTTATTGGTATAATGGTTTTGATCTAAAAAGTTGTTGATTTAAGCCTGCATTTTATTAGTTGTGTCCTATTCAGTTTTCTTCAGATTTATCAGGATTTAAATATAATTAAAAAAATAGTTTTTATATTTTTTATTTTCCTTTTGAGTGAAATATGCGTCGTTTCAGAATGTTAAGACATAGTTTTTTTTTAAATAGCTCGGTTTACGAAATCCGGTAAAATTGTTTTCAAGCTGATGGAATAGAAATTTAATTTTAAATTTTAAAATATTTAAAAAATTTTGAATTATTTTAAATAAAATTTTCCCAAAATTGAGGAGTAAACGATTTTTTTTTGTAAATATTAAATTCCCTTTCTTCCCCTTCTGTTTGTATATATTCATAACTCTAAAATATACAGCGAGCTGCTATCTGAAAGTTACAACGATTATTTTTGCCGATAACTACACTCATATCCGTAAATTAAGGATAATGCCAGCTTTAGGAAATAAAGGTTCAGAAACCAAGAAAAAGTGACTTATTCATAAAGCCCATTTATTAAACAAAAGATAAAGAGCAAAAACGATGGTGTATGTATGATGCCATTCATAAAAAATACGATTTTTCTCCCGGGAGGAATTACAAAAAATTACCTCCGTTACAAAATCTTAGCATTACATGGTTGGTATGTGGTATATTGTATGTGTCTTAGACGATGAAATACAGTCCATTCAACGCTTAGACATGCGGAGTAACAAATTATGGTGCTGATCTTGGGGAAGATTACTCCACTCACCAAGCAATGCTCTCCGAAGTTCCGGTACACATGTAGGACTTGCTTGACGTGCTATAATTCGTCGGCCAGGCATGTCCCACACATGGTCTATCAAATTCAGTTTAGGTGAAAATGCTGTCCGTTCCATACTGGTGAGATCTTCAGATTGAAGGCATTCCTTTACAATGTTTGCACGGTGAGGACGGGATTTGTCATACATAAATACAAATTCTGTGCCCATGGCACTCCTAAACAAATGTACACGTTGTTCCACAATGATGTCCCGATAAATTTGGCCTATCATGGTTCCGATCTGAACATGCAGATCTATTCTGGAGCCAAGTATAATTCCACCCCAATGAACAATTCTGCACCACCGTAACGATGTCCTTCAATGATGCTGTCTTGGTGGTAGCGAGTACCTGCAGTTCTCCATACGAAAGTTCGACGTGAATCAGACTGCACGCTAAACCTGGACACGTCGAAAACATCACACGAACCCACTGTGACGATGGTGACATTGCATGTTCTCTATTTCAGGCAAACCACTGGCCACAGTGAGACGCCGTGAGCGGAACACACCTGACAGGCCTGCGAGCATATAGATCAATCTGTCCCAAACGTCGGTACACGGTTTGACTTGAAACTGTCGTATCCGTGGCTGAAGATAACTGACGAGACAGGTTTGATGCTGTGCTCCGGCTACTTCTTTTGGCAGTTGCTGGCAAATAAGGTCGTTATTCGGCGTTATAACTCAAGGGCGACCTGTACTGTAACGTCTATTGACATTTCCATCATTCTGGAATCGTTTTCAAAGCCTATAGATGGCACTTTGGGCTATTCCAAGTTCCTCGGATACTTCCATCTGAGTACACCACCTTCATTCTAGACGGCCGATAATTCTACCACGTAAAAATAATGCACATGCGTCCTTTGTGTCATAACTATTCGGTTGTGACACTGAGCGGCTTATAAAAGGTTTGTGAGCAATTGTACTTCTTTGATAGCATTCCTTGTATGCACTTCTCTTCACTCTTATCATTGTAACGTACTATCGGTGTCATCGGATGGCTTCTTGTAATTTGCATGTTATTCTTGAAGATATGTGCGATAATTCTACAGATGAAACTTTTACTTTAGAATTCGATTTCCGTGTGATTCTGAATTATCCTTAACATATGGAAATGAGTGTAGTTGCGTGAGTCACACCTTTAGTTCCGTGAAAAGGAGTCTTCGTAAACGTTGTTCAGTATGTATTAGATCTGCCTAAATTTGCATTAAGTATTCAGTGTTCTACACCTCTGGTAGTTTCTTCGTTTTAGAGATACGCAAAATTTCAAGACATAAAATCATTCAAAGAATGGCATTTTCTTATTATTTATTTGCGAACATGGTATGGAATTATTGGAGGTATTAAGGCAACAGTTTCAAGGTTTAAACGTAGAACCTTCTTCTTAGACTTGCAAATTTATTCGTCGTGTTATTCTAATTCCGATTTGCATGGAAGTTTAGATCTGTAAGCCTATTCCTTGAAGTAATTCTTTTCACTCTTTCTTTTGGCGGGAGACTTATTAAAAAGCATTTTGAAGTAAATATAACGGGTCTGATACAGTAGTAAGACTGGAATTTTAGTATCAGTAATTGTCACTCTCTTTGAATATGCTTGTACTCAAAACAGGTAAAAAATAGTGCGTGAAATCGCAGAATGATGACAAACTAATTATAAAATTTCGTTGTTATAACAAATACTTTTGAGTTAATATTAAATATTTTAAATTGCGTAACATAAGTTTCGTGATGAAATTCAAACTTGGGAGACTAAGCATAATCTCTCTCTTACGAATTCCAATCATGAAAACGGAACTAAAAATATTTATTATATTTTTATTTTGACGGTGACTCACATGAGTAGAAGCTTCTTGATAGAGATATCTGCCTTATCTTTTCACAGTTTAATTGCGATGAAAAATTCAAGTGGCTGAACTCGTGTCAGTATCAATGGTTGATATATAACACTCGATTAAGAGCAGATATGGGTTCATGGCAAACAAAACATAGTATAGCAGAATATACGTTAGTAATTGAAATTTGTTATTTGTAAAATATTATTACATTGACGTAGGCAACTGTAATAAAATAAGACGCAATAACAAGTGAAAACGCAGAACAATAAATTTCAAACAAACAAAAATGTAAAGAAATATTAAATAAATTTGCAGTAGTATACTTATTTCAAATTAAGTGTAATATTCAGTTTCATATAAAATGTTATCAACGTTACTGATGGCAGTTTTGTATGTGCTTTTTTCACTGCTGCAAAGATTTTCTAAAATTTTATTGTAGAATATTGTTACAATTTTTTTCGGAAAATGAGCTAGCATCTAACAATATTTAAAAAGAGCCACTTATTTCTGTACTTAATTGTCCATGAAACTGGGGGATGTTTTGGTGGTTACTGCGGTGAGAGTGACAGTCAGGTTGCCCCGAGTTGAGTTGCTGCAGGTAGTTTATCTGACTCCTTATAATGATTGGGTAACGTTGAGAGGTTACGTAATTGTTACTGCATTTTTTTTTTTTCTGCATTTGAAACTCAAAACACATTTAATACAATTATAAAAAGCTCTTTGCACATAGATACATAATTCATAGATAGCATAGATAGGTATTTAAAGGAATTATAGTCCTCGTAGTGTGAAGAGTCTGCTAACGAAGATCTCTCTAGTTGAGAGAGCAACAGCATTGCAGGTCTTTCTAGTCGAGAGTTCTAGAGAGTTCTGATTTTACTCCGATGGCGAATCCTCTGATTCGTTATATCTGGAACGATATCAGAGGAAATACCAGATCATTAGTTCGTCACCCCTCCTGAATTTGAGAGGATTTGACGACAGACACGGTACAGAACGTTGAAATCTCCTGACACTAGTCGTGAAGTATGTCTCTGCGATGACAAAAACATGTCGTGTGACATGTCGAAAAGACTGGGAGCCCTGAATTGTAGGAACCGCACACACAATTTATTTATCTCTGTGTGGTCCGCTGCATACTCCCCCTATAGTATCATCGTGATGATACGTAAAAATCTGGGAAATGTATATGTTTACCGGAAGAGTTTGACGAATATTAGGTTTCGAAGTATCAGGAGAGCGAGTATCCATGTCGGTATTCAAAAGTGCTGGTTTCACCCGGTCAATTGAGACCGAAACAATTTTTCCATGAATGGATAATTTGAACACTTTTTCATCACGTTTGAAAACTTTAAAAGGACCGTCGTACGGTGGTTGTAGTTGCCGTTGTACTGTATCACGTCGCACAAACGCATGTGAACACGTTTTTAAATCTTTGTGAATAAACACTGCTTTGGCTGTATGTGATCCAGTTGGTTTTAGTTTAAGTTGTTAGATGCGACTTCGAAGTTGTTCGACGCATTCCGCAGGATCAGTTGCAACATTCGATGTGTCGAAAAAATCACCCGGGAGTTTAATGGTAGTTTCGTACACAAATTCAGCGGGCGTGCAACCGACGGTTTCTTTGAGAGCTGTTCTCAAACCAAGTAGCACAACAGGTAGCACTTCTGTCCATGTTAGTGTATCGTGACACATTAATGCGGTTTTTAGTGGACGATGAAGGATGTTAGTTAGAGCCTTAAATAAAGGTTGGCATAGAAGGCCTCCGCTACCGTTGTAGCTTGTCGTTAAGTTACTAGTCGTTAAGTTATGTCTCTACGATGTCAAAAACATGTCGTGTGACACGTCGTAAAGTCTGGGAGTAGTGAATTGCAGGGACCTCACACACAATTTACTTCTCTCTGTGTGGTCCGCCGCAAAACTATACTCAACTCCATAGAGAGAGATCAAATTAGCAGGGAGAGATAGACACAGCCATCATTTTATTTTTAATGTAAAACTTTTGCATGAGCAAAGCTACGTAAATAGTGAGATGCGTTAATGCAAGAATAAATCCCCAAACAACAATCATGCCAAGCCAGTAATGAAACGATGATTATACGAAAATTACCTAGCTAGTGTTTTTAACACTTTAAACACTTTTAGCGAAAGAGTGAAAATAACGAGTTAGCCTAATTTATACTTTTTAAAGCCAATAAAAATTTTATTTTAACAATCAAAACTTGAGCAGAGGCAGAGCTTCAATTTGTGATATCAATCAAGTAAACGAAAAATTCGCGCAGATGTTCTTTGAAGTCCGCATTTTAGTTAGGCCCGTAAACAAAAGACCAATATGCTTCTGAAGTGTTTTCTCACTTTTTTTCGCATGCTTTCGTGGTGTAATTGGGAAGCATACTCGACGTGTATTCGAGAGGTCCAGGTTTCGAGTCCCGCCGAGGGTATTGCTAATTTTTGACGTTAAAAAAGAGACTCTACAAGGGCGCCCGAACTAAAAGGTGGTGGACATTATTTCTTCATCACCAGGATTAGGCTCTTAGGTCCTCTTATACCCAGTCAGCCTTTTAAAAGGTGGAGAATGTAAAGTATTTTCTCCCTTCTTTCCGCGTGCCTCCGTGTTGTAATTGGAAGCATACACGACGTGTATTCGAGAGGGCCAGGGTTCGAGTCTCGGCTAGGATATTGCTCATGTTTCACGTCTCCTGCTTAAGAAAAAAAAACTGATGACTCTACATACATAGTTACAAAATACTTCGGGAAAAGTACTTAACACATAGCACGTTGTTTCCAGTACCGTACACATCGTTTGCTTTTCGTAATGAGGGAGATTCGAATATCGGACCCTTTTATTTTTCCGATTTTTCTCTATATTTATTAGAGTATTTTGAAATAAATCAAATCTTGTACCATACCCATCTTAATATATCCCACACGCTTTTCAACAATTTTTAGAAGTAACTGGAGAGTATTCATTTCTCACAGATGACCAACTGTATTATAGTAGATACGTAATTAATAGTTTGATATGGAATGTGATGCTGGAAATTAAGCAAGTTATTACCTTTTTTTTTTTTGCTTCGAGGAAGTAATACGAAAGATACAGCTAAAACGCTGTCTATGGTCTATTTCTCTTATTGGTGCTAGACCCGTAATTACAATAATACTGCAAATAGCACGAAAAAGTAGTTGTGAATATAACATTATGTAAGACTGATGGACAGTTGCGAAACAATATTTTTTCAGGCATCTAACGGAATAAAATTATATTAATTTTGTTTATTTGTTTAGCGTTGTTCTTTGTTCTTATTTGTTTTGTATGATTTTAGTAAGATGAATTTCCGTGACTATGAAAACATTAGTTTCGGAATTAAAAAAAAAATTAAATGCTGTGTAACTAAATATTTACTTTGGTATTTCCTTTCTAGGTCCACCACAGCTAAATACTAATCATGTTGTCCAGCAGCACATAGTTAGGCCCGGCGTGAGTACAACTTTAGAATGTCCTGTGCGCAACAGTAGAGATCTTATCTTTGAATGGTACAAAGATAAGGAATCAATAAATACATATCCAGGGCAGAGGATGCGTATATTGACGAATGGGGCTTTAAGGATTAAAGAAACTATATTTGACGATACTGGTGTATACAAATGCCGTGCTGTCAATGGATTTGGAAGTGTTGAATTCAATACTACGCTCCTGGTAATAGGTATGTTGAAAATTCTGCTCTTTTTATATGTACGTTTTGCACAAATAAATTTGAAAATGAATAAACATTGAACTGTTCTTCATCTCAACGCGAATTTTAACAGTTCGATTTTGATTATATGTAGTACCAGATTATTACTCATAATGGATAAGCAGCTTGATTCCCGTATGTATTTGTGAAAAACATTCTGAATGTAGTAGAGCTTAAAAAATAACCCGTTAGATCGATACATATGTTTGTTTGAGGATTTAGATAGTTGTTTTCAGGATTGCGATGCAGCATCGCCATTCAGAACTGTTTACTTTCAGAAGGCATTTATTAGCAATATTTCACTTTCGGCAAATTGTATAAAAAAATTTGGAAATGCTTAAAAAAGGCGCAGTAAGTCATTATATATGTTTCACAGCTCATGAAAACTCTTTCGTTATCAGTACTAAACTTCAGTATTAAATCATATACTAATATTAAAAATTAGGCAAAAAAAAAGCTTTACTAAGCCTTATATTTTGAATAAAACTCTATCAGTTTCGAGGGCGATCAAAGACAGATCCGTGGTTTTTAGGAGAAACATTTTTGGAAAATGAGCATTTTTATAATTGATAGAAGGTTGAAAGAGAATTACGACAAGGTTATTATAGTGATTTCTAACAGCGGAATGTCTTTTTAGATGGAAAGACGAAACTTTTTTAAAGGCTTTATAGGTTTGTTCCTATTAGTTACCAAATCGCTCGGAATCTCCAGAACTTCAACTTTCAGTTCATGTTTTTATGTTTTTCATCTATCAGTAAAATTCGTTGTTCGATTCCTAATGATGTCATCACCGATTTTAATTCGTGGGTAATTTACAGCATAACTTGTCAGAGAAGTGTTTTATAAATCAGCCAAATTAAAAGAGTGTTAAAATTTCGCATCAAGGAACACGAATTTTATTCTGGACAAAAAGAAATAAACAAATCTAACCATAATGAAAAACTTAATTCCGATCTTGATTTTAGATCTGCAAAAATTATGCATATAACGGTTTCAGTTGGTGAATTGGATTTCCTTCAAGCTTTTTCACACACAAAAAAAAATTTCCTTAGGTAATGATATTAATTCCAAGCCAATCCTTCCTAACAGTTTTAAAATTAAAGTATCTCAGTTTGTCAATTTTATTACTATTTGCCTCGGCAGATGGCGTTATATTTGTGTTCGCTTTCTTGCAATATAAACACCCTTCGTCTTTCTTTCATTCTGCAGTCCTCCCCCCTTCCCGAAGAAGAAACTCCTGTGTCTTGATGGCCCTCAAAATCTATTGAGTTCAAAATCTATGCCAAACAATGGCTGCTTTTTTGCCTAATGTAAATTTTACATTGGCGTGTATCTCTTTAATTTCATTTACTAACAACTGAGGGGAAAGTATTATCGAGTTTCAGTGATAAACAATCAGCTTTCTCATGATTATGGAACTGTTTTTGTTATGAATGTGTACGTACTGTATAAACTTTTCATTCTTTCTGTAAATAATCTGTCATAAAAAGTACTGTTTACTGAAAGCAAATAAGTTAGCTTAATTAACTGACACGATATTTCATTTTACTCAATACTGCTGATAGGGAAGACCTCCAACTTGAACTTTCAGTTTTTCTTAAAAAAAGTATTCGTTTACAAATACAAAAACATTAGCTGATAATATTCTATAAATAAGCAATTAAAGACTGCAAAAAAAATTACGAGATTTAAAATACAGTGAGCGACTTACAAAACATCAAAAATACATGTTTGAAAATTTAAAAATTCGCCTAAATTATGATTATATATAGTCATCTAAATAGTATCAAATAATAAATGAAGAATTAAAAAGCGAAAATAAACATATTTTGGCCGCTAAAAAGCGAGAGTCAATACAGACAAATTTAAAATAAACAATTTAATAGAATTGATGCGAATTTAATTTTTTAAAATCAGGTCAGAATGAAATACATTCTGGAAATCATTGTACTGTGAAATGATGTGTCATATTTTAGACATTTTACCGCGAAACGAACACTAATACTTAACGTAATATATAATAAGCTCATTACGGATTGAATGCATAGCACATTTGTTTTACACCAATTACAATTAGCGTACAGAATCGAATTGAAAAAGTTTCAGAAATACAAGGCAAGCCGCGGCCGAGTGTTAAAATCCGTTGAATATACGAGGGTTGGAACTTTAATAGTGGCAACTATTTATTTACAAGGAATACAAAAGTGATTCATGTCACCATGTTTTACAGTCCTTCAGTATAGTCACCAGCATTGTGTATAACCCATTTACAACGATGTGGAAGTCGCAGAATACCTGTAGCAGCACCTGTTTTGTTGATAGTTTGAATGGATTAGTCTACTGCTGCAATAATCTCAGGAACAGTTTGGAAGCGAGTGCCACAAAGTGGTTCCTTCATCTTAGGAATTAAGTCATAGTCACAAGGGCTTAGATCTGGGAAGTATGGTGGATGGTAAAGCACTTCCCAGCCCCATCGCTTCAAAAATCAGTGACAGCTTGCGCTGCATGAGGCCGAGCATTGTCATGTCTGACACCCGGACGACCTGGCCGCAGCATGTCTGCCACGTTTTTGGGTCCTTCATTGAATGCTTTCACCCATCTTGCTACGGTTCTGTAAAGCAATGCAGATTTCCCGCAAGCCTCTTGAAGCCCTTGATGACACTGTCGTGTTGTACGACCTCTGGCACATTCAATTTTTATCCAACATCGTTGTTCTTGTTTTGAAAACATCCTGACAACACTTACTTTAGACCGCGAGCTAATACAAGGAACCGTTCTTCGCGTCACTCCGCATGCGCATGACGTAGGCAGGACGAGTCTTTTTGCGGAGAGGTAAAGTAGGTATGTAGTTCACGTGTGTATACGCGATATTCTTTGGTTTTGTTGCGTAGCGTGTTTTCAGCTGTGTTGCCACTATTAAAATTCCAACCCTCGTACTAGCTACTCCGTTATGGTGAATGAAGCGACTAACAGAGCTCCATAGGTATCGTGAATTGGAACCATTTCCCTGAGGAAGTCCAGACTTTCTTTTAGAATAAATGTGTTATGAATTTTTTAACCTCTCTAGCTTTGTTTTGAATATACTGCAAGCAAAATTTTGATTTCTTTTAATAGTTTCTCATATTACTCCAGAATTTTACCGCTTTTTTCTTTGTGTCATCTGATTATTTCAGAGCCAGTCCTTTCAAATGGTGAATTTTTTCTGTTACTTGTCAACCGTAATTTCCTTTGTAATCAACTTTTAAAATATCTGAAATCAAATTTTTCAATTTAATATCCTCTTTGGTAAAATATGTTAATTTCAAATACCTGCTGTATAATCTCGAAACTAATCAAGAGCACATTGTCTGTATTTATACCAAGAAGTAAAGACATGCATAGTTTCGAATGAAAAGTCTAAGCCCATGTACCCCTGTTTTCGACCAGCATCTCCTGGTTGAGCCAGAATGACAGAAAGTAAGTCATTGCCATTAAAAGCAAATAATGCTTTAAAACTACGCAACAGTATATTATGCGGCTAGGAAGGCGCTGATTAATATATTACTCAAATCGGAATTTGAGTTCCTAGAGCTGAACGGACAGTTCATTCTAAGTTACCCAATACCTTAATTTAATGAGACGCTTTGTCCAACCCCGTAATGAGAACTGTTACCTCTGAACCACCTACAGTAATGATGAGCTAGAATAATGCAGTCTATTCGTTAAGTGTGCGCGTAGTTTGAGAGGGTGCTTTTACAATTAATCGTGTTAACGACTGTAAATCCTTAACTCAAAACTTCTTAGCAAAGAATTGTTAATCTTCAGCTAGTTAAGTGCCAGCTGGGAAATAGTTCTTTGTGTTTTACTATAGATTAATAAACTTCATCGTTATGAAATACTCATAGCTTGGTTGCCTTTATGATGCCAAAATGATCATTAGATTTCTAATGACTGACAACGAAAATGTATGCTAATATGTCGCTGATGCTTTAGAATGGGTGCAAAAGTATTACAGCGTATATATGTGATCCGAAAACGTTAAATAAAAGCTGCACTTTTGCGGAATATATTTATGTGCACTTTTATGCATTTATAATGCTATCCACGTAAGTATCCACTGATTGAAAGTGGATCAATGTGTGCCTTAGCGTGACTGCCTGAAATTAAAGACAATTTTTTAGAATGTACTTTTCTGTGGCCAAATATTGTTTCAATTTAAAACATATTTGTAATGAAGATGCCTTTACACTGGATATTTGAATCTTCCTGTGTTGGTTTCTTAGTAATATCCGATCTCGTTTTATAAGAATAAATGAATAAATGAAACGACCCAGCATGTCTCCAGTTTGAGGAACATTGTTTCAATGAGTGTAATACATTTCAATTACTCTTTTGTAAAATATTACCCTCTTCCATAGGGGGAAGTTAATATGATGCATCTTTAATGAGTGTTTGTTAAAACAATTTTGCGTGATTAAAGATTTTTGGTTTTGCACGAAATGAAACTAAATGATATTGATCGAATGCTGTAACTTGCTTATAACGCAAAAAATATGTTTAAATTTTATCTTTCTTTCCATTCTGCTCATATTTTATTAAAAGAATTATTCGAAAGTTCGAGGAAAACGAGAGTTTATCCTTGGAAAATAAAAACCAAGGAAGTTTTTTCTTTGTTGGATGCACTGGATACGTGGCAATTTGATTATGACAAAGCTCACAAGGGCTATTTACTTAAAGGGAGAGTTGCCTTTGTGTACCCCTTTCTCATATTCACTAGCTTATATTCACATTACGCATGGGTAAACCACGAAAACCAAACATGAAGCCAGGGATCGAACTCTCAATCAACTACCAGTATTCAGCAGTATTTGACCGCTCGGCCACTTTTTGGAGTATGAACATTGAAACATTGATTTCTTGAAAATATTTGCTTCGTAAAATTTCACTGCATTTGATAAAAACTCAAACGATTCTGTGCCCGAGGCATGTGTATGATATTAGAAATTTTTTTAAAATTTATTTCAATAATGCTGCAAAAGCCTAATTTTTAATTAAAGATATGAAAAAAATAAATATATTTTAATTTTTATCAGTTAGATATGTTATTAAGAGTTAGAATAAAGCATTTAAATTACTAAGAAGCGCGTTTACTACTTAAAAAAATTTCAGTTTGTTGAGCAATTATAATTTGAAAGATAAATAAATCATCTCATGTGATGCCGAACCAGGTCGCGTGGAAGGTAACTAAATATTTTAT
Organism: Stegodyphus mimosarum; assembly: GCA_000611955.2. Classification (NCBI taxonomy): domain Eukaryota; kingdom Metazoa; phylum Arthropoda; class Arachnida; order Araneae; family Eresidae; genus Stegodyphus; species Stegodyphus mimosarum. The sequence goes on along the minus strand of KK114019.1, from coordinate 121,471 downwards.
CTGTTTAACGAGGGCAATGCCTGCCAAATCGCGTGGATAATAAATGCAGGGTAGTATCTCTTAGCCTAATGTCACAAAATGAAGCAGTCTAGAAATTTTTGCAAGATTCAACAAAAGCCGTTTCTATTGTCTACAACAAAATAAGTATATAAATGCATTTATTGATTTTAAATAGCTCAGTTTGTTAGGTAGTTACACATTCGTTACATTTGAACGATAAATCTAACATCTTAAGCTATGACAAATGGCAATACTTGGGTATTGGATATTTGTGAGGCTGCATGAAAAATGAAGATGTTATGTCTTACTCAATAGGAAGGCCTTGTTGATGCAAATGACGTGAAATGGGTAACGTAACAAAACGAACTTAGATAATTCTAATCACTCTTTTTAATCAAACACAGCGTAAGAATAAATGGCATAATGTTGTCAAGAACAACCCCTACCATCTACTGTCAAGATACATGACATCTTGTCTGCACTTGATTAACCACGGAGACTAAGAGCAGTGAAAGATCGCTGTATAAGCAATGGGAACGAGTTCATCAACTTGACCTGTTTTTGGATTATGACAACATGTGATTTGCTCTTGATTAATGCTATGTTATAATATTCTCACTATGGGAGATAAGGAATAAATATTAAGCATACTTAGAGTTTTAATAAAATATGTTCACCTTGTTTGTGAATTATGTAATTCTGATTCTAGGCTTAAATAATTTCATCGCGTTTTGTCCATACAAATGATTTATTTTTATATCCTTTAACAACAAATAAGGTATTGTAATTTTAGAGGTAATTTTAAACAGAAATTAGTATTTGCTAGCTCTTTACATTTTTTCTCTAATATTTTTAAACAGTACTTTTTTTAGCAATTTAAAAACAGCATGTTTATTGAATACATAATATAAGCATTGCTATTATGAAAAACGTGCGTGTTCTGCGTTAAGTAGTATCTCGTAATCCAGCTCATAGCTGTGAAGTATAGTGATTCTGATTCATCGCTTAGCAATAAAGATGAGTCTACACGCAAGTACTGAGTACTTATATAAAATAATGCCGATGAAGGAATGGAAAACTTAGGTAACTCTGATGATGCAGTGAAAAATAATGCAAATTCTTACATGATAATCTTCTGCCTTTTCATCATCTGTTATTTATACATAGTCTATGATAAGTGATTTTCATCAAAATAGATTATACCTGCAAATATACTGCATAATTTCATATTCTGTATGTTATTTCAAAATGGTTTATTACCTCTTTATAGAGTTTCTTTTTTTGTAATTATGGAAATGTAGGTAGGAAAAGTATGCATTTTGATGTAGAAAAAGTTTTAGAAGGAGCTATATCACTCTTATGTAAAAATTCTAAAAAAGTTTCAGTTTTGGTCAAAAGTAAAACAAGGAGTGGACGAAGAGTGATGTGAAGGAAAATTTTAACAAAGCTGTGTGTATCATTTAAAATATATGAATACATTGAAATAATATTGTGTTTCATAAACAGAAGAAAAGATAAAATGGAGTGTTTATTTGAATCTACAAACAACGGATGCCAACTGAGTGTTGAAAACGATTCACAAAAGGATTATTCTGTCATAAATATTTTGATTTATGTACTGAAGAATCGTTCATGAAGTCGGCAGTCATATTTGATAATTAAATACGGAAGCCCTTTTATTATGATAAATGCTTTCGATATCTTAATATAGCGAGACATTTTAAAATTCTTCTCTCCCGTTTTGATGAAAAAAATTTCCTTCTGTAAGGTAACCGTATAAAAAATTTTAATATAGTCAAGGTTAATTTCTCTTTTTACTGAATATTTGCAAAAGCACTCGCTTATTAAAAATACCTTTTAATTATGATCTTTTAATTAGTATAATTTCTGACAAACTGAGCAGAAATCGAATCTCATACCCAAATGGGCATTGCGTGCTGTTCTTGTTTACTCGCATTCGTTATTCTTCCGTTATTGATAATGAGTTTGTTTTTTTGTTCATCTTGTTAATGAGAAATAATTAGAACCACTAGTAAATTGAAAATTCATTTGTCTTATATATCATATGTCATTTCCGGCGTTTAATTTGAGAAAAAATGTGAAGAGCATTTGTGAATTCTGAAGTAGGAATTATTTTCTCTTTCAAAATAATATTGCCTTTATATAGATTTGCTACCACCATAATTAATTAACGACATGTTTAAATTCATAATTCCTATCGGTTTCGAACGAAGCCAAACGAAGGTAGTTGTAAACATCAATTTAGTCTCGATAACACCCCCCCAAATAAGTTATTCGTTCGTATTTTTAAAAACCTGCAATTAATTTTCAAAGTTTCGTGTCTAACTTTTTGTATTAATATTAAGGCTCTTATTGAAAACGTAGACATAAATGATTTAGAGCAAATTGTAACTCTCACGCAGACAGTGGTAGCATTTTGGACCCTTAAAAATTAAGGGAATAAATATATATTGAAGTATTATTTTGAATGGAATACAAACTAAACATATCTAATAAGGAAGGAACCAAGTCATTTCAGTTCCATAGAAGATGCGTTCAGCGTTCTTGTGGTGCAGTAGTCTGCATATCCAGTTGGATTTCAAGATCTTTGTTTTGATTCCTAGCGAAGGTAAGGTTGATTTTTCGAGGAACATGATTCTTCGGTGGCACACGAACTAAAATTTCGCAAACGATAATTTACCGCCACCTCGCTTTCCTCCAGTTGCCTTTTATTGTGGGGACAACATAACTAAGAGATTCCTCCCACGTGTCTTTGTCGTATAACGATCGCCACATTCAGCTAAGAATGGTCACAGATTCGAATCTTGGAGAAGGATCTGCTGATTTTTTAAGATTCTTGTTCGCAAGAAAGCCTATTTAGTCTACAAACGTACTCACAAATCTGAAAATTTCATTTTAACTCAAGATATTATAACTGTAGCAGCAGATGTAAGCAGCCAAAGCAAGACCACTTTTATCCGTTAATATACTTAAATAGGCAAGAGTGTTCTTTACTTAATAAATTTCACTTCAGTAAGTAAACTTAAGTAGTTTTATCTATGACCTTGCACACGTACTAAAGAAGTATTCCTTTTTTTATATAACAATTTACTGACCTGTGTACTTGCGTTGAAAGAGTTCATACTTACTCCGCTGGGTCTCTGTTGAACGATTCGTGTGCCTCATTATTTCTAGAGAAAGTGAATAGACATGACCAGTCACAGTGAAAACTTGATTATCCGTCTTTCTTTTAATATTCAGTTTGTGTTGTCCATCATTGAGAGAATCCGATAGGCAGAATAAATTCAACGAGAGAGGGAAAACATGATTTAAAATAAGATATATAGTTCGCAGTAAAATATGACTTTTTTCCCTCGAAGTATTTAGAATAAACGTCTAAAATATTATTTTGAGGAGTTTTATTGCATTATGAAATAAAATTGTGCACAAAAAAATTCTATTAGAAACTACCATACATGTTCGGCAATCAGAGTATACGATGTTCTTGGAAAAAGGACAATTTATAATTTGAACGGCAGTTAATCTTGGTCTACAGCTACATGAGTTCAATAATATATTCACACACGACATGCATTTGAATTATGTGCTGCTGTTTTAATTGCACGATCTCCGAAACAATAAAGAACTCTATTAAAAGTAAAACTGTATACTGTATATATCTTTTAACTACTGCAATAGATATAAAATACAGTAGTGATTTGATTTTGAATTAAGCTAGAAATAAAAAGCTTTTTAGGATAATAAAATGTATTTTGATTTTATAATACAGTGGCCAGAGTTCGTTTCGAACTTATTTTGAATATATTTTCACTGTACATAACAATAAGAAAGCTAAGAAACTGTAATTTGATCTATTCGTAATTTTACTTTTCATTTTTATTACATATTATATACAGTGAAACACATAAACGCATTAAACACATATTTTCTTTATAACGCTTGACCCTGACGATGTTCGGATGACTGACGGATAATCGATGGTGCTCTAGGTATATTTTTATATTTATATTTTGAATGAACTATTGTCGAAATGATATAAACGCTAGTAGTTCTTACATTTCGCTTAAAATGCTGCATTTGTGGAAATACGGTATATAACAAAATCGATGTTACATTAAGGTAAGTGAATCCAGATTATTTGATAATAAAATGTAAGTGGTGGCTTTAATGATTCACTCAGTGTAGCGTTAGAGAAAATCGAGGCATAACTGAATCAAATTTTGATCAAAGGAGACACTTCGCATTGTCATTACATAATAATTTAAATAAATCAAATGAACAATGCATATAAAAATTATACACTCCCTGCAGAAAAATTTCTTAGAACACTAAACAGTACGTCTGTAATTTGTAAATTATAAAATATCAGCATTCATTTTTATTCATTACATAAAAATGTAGCGCGAAGCAGAAGTTGCTCACCATAAGGATGTTGGATGCCTCTTTCATACACACTGTGTCTAACTGATTCGATCATTTGCACTAACACCATTCTTTTAAGGATAATGTCAGTTCCAAGTGAACAAACGATTTAAAACTTAACGTACTGTTAGTGTAATTAAAGGAGAGTGAATAAAAACAAATGAAACAAATAAAATACGAGTTTTAAATAGCAGTTGTATAATTATACTAGATTTACTATCTGAACTTCTGACTGCATATGTCGCCATGGTGCACGACATTTCCTACACCATCTGTAATAAGAGTTTAGCAGTGAGAATAAATAGAGGATTTTTAGTTTCCAATCCTAAACTTTAATGAATTTATTACACAAATGAACCATTTAAACTAGTAGGAGGTTAACTAGTCGGAAATGTTAAAAAGTGGCTGATAGAGTAAATGTAAAAAGTACAATCTAAATGTAAAATTTAACGTTAAGAATGATGTACGTTGGTCGAAAGGTTCTATTTTCATAGCTAATAAACAGTTTTGCTTTTTTTATAAGAATTAAAGATATTTCCAGCATTGTAAAACTTATTATTAAAAATGATTATTATCCTGTTGTCAGAGTTTTTTTCACTAAGTCAATAATTTACAAAATATTATTATTCCATCGACAGAGATTTTCTTTTAATACTTTTCTATAACTGTGTATTCCAGATCAAAATTTCGGAGACTCTCAGACATCTAGAAGATTGAGATGCTGAGCGTTTCTTTATCATATTGTGGGGTTTTACTTATTTAATTAATTTTTCAATCCTTGAACCCCACAAACACTAACAAGCGAATAATCGCTTAAGTGTGTTAACAAAGACGTAAGACTTAAGGGTTAACTACCTTTTATTTCTCAGAATAAATACAATCAGTTTCTAACTCGGAACGTACAGCAAAGCCTCCACTTGGGCTTGAACTTAAATGAATAGGAAATTAAACTTAACTAAGCTTAACTAAAGCTAACTGAAGGTAAAGCCGAAGCTATTAGGATTCTAAGTAGTTGGCCCCTAAATATTAATTAAATCGGCGAAGCCAAACAAGGGCCTAAAGTATGGCCGAGCGTAGCAATAACTAAGAGAGACGTCTAAGGAAGTCGGTGAAACATTGACTTAAATAGTACTTTTACTCATCTGCATTAACTGCGTTTCTCAAATCACATTCTGGCAGGAATTTGTAAGCTGAAACTAGAATAGATAGAAAAGATGCATAAACTTAAAATAACTATTAATAAAATTAGGATAAACCTTGCATTTTTCCCGACCAGAATTTAACTACTCGAAGAATAAGGTCTTAAAACGACCTTGTTTAAGAGAGTAAATTCTACAAAACTCTTTTTCACCAAAGTTTGAAACTTATAGCAAGTGTGCTTTCTTGAATTCATCATTAAAACGTTTCCTGTTTAGGGCCAACTTTACACAATATTTAAAGCTATACTAAAACTAAGAACTTTACATTCACATTTTTATACAAATTGGCTTGGGAACAAACATATACTTCTTTGTCTTTCTTGAATTCATCATTAAAACTCTTGCTGTTTCGGGCCAACTTTACAAAAATTCTAAAACTATACTAAAACTAAGAATTTTTGATTGATAAATTTTACAATTTGACATACATCTGCTTTATCTTTACTTTTAGTCAGACGTCCGTCTTGTCCTTCCATTAATCTGGAAGGAAAAGTAGTAGATCTTTTCATAACAATTTCCATTTTCTTTACCAATACTCTTTCTTGAAATTATTTTGGTCCTCAAACAGCTTGCGTGCACACAAAATTTAAATCTTCTTCCCCCACGCTCTCCAGAAATTGTTCTGAGTGAATTTGAGCGTGTTAGTGTTGAGTATCGGCGCACTACACTGCCACCTACACAACAACTACTATAAGACCTTAGAAGACTCCTTAAACACAAAACTAGTTCTAATGTACTGAAATAGAACTTAATTTAAATTCTTAAGTGAAGCCTGGAGAGCCTAACTTTAAACACATTCAATCTATACTTTCTTTCAATTCAGCACTTATACAAAGTACTTTAATAGTCATGCTTGACAAAAACTAACATGTGTACAAGTTTAACTTTTTCAATAGTTTAAAAGCTGACATTAGCATTTCTATATTCAATAGAACATGCAATATTTTAAAATTCATTTTACATCATTCGTTATAGTTGCTATACAAAATTTACAAACTTTTGCTACAATCTTTCTTTAAGTTAACACATTTTAGATTCAAGTCTTTCGACTAAAATATTCACAATTTAGTTTCTCGCAACTTGAGAATTCTCAAAAAGGTATTTAGAAAATAAATTCTCCTCAACTTGCGGATTAAAAAAATCTTTTCTGTTTAAAAGATAGTTACAAATGCATTCTTGCAAACTTGAGAATTCAATTTCTTGCTTTAAACAGTAGTTAGCAACTTTAAACAACGTGGCATAAATCGAACTTTCAATGTAAAATTGGAAAGAAGGAAAATGTTCACTTATCTTTTTTATTCCTAAACTCTTCTATCCTAATGAAGCAAAACTTCTCGAAAGTCGTATACTTCAGAACTTGCAATCTTCTTTTTCGGCTTGTCTGGCTTGTTGACTCCATTGGCAATCTTTTCCGCTTCTTTCCTTGTTCGATGAGTCGCGCCGACTTTCGGATGCGTTGAGGATTCTTGAAATCTGGTCCTCTCTTAAGGTGCTGTGGCCGGCTTCTTTCCTGGGGATATTTAAACCTTCTTTTGGGCTTCCTGGCCTGCTGGAACGACACCGCTTCTACGTTAGCTGACCTTTTCTCTCTCGTGGTTCTTCGCTCCGACGTTCCTGTGGCTTCTTTCGAGGTGGTTGGCTTAAGTTCTGGCGTTGGACGTTTTCTTGGAATACTATCCATAGGCTTTTTCCGCTTTCTCATCGGCGCTTGTTTCTGTTGTAGGGGAAATTTTCTTTTTTTCTTTCTCTTCGTTCTCCCTGAGCCTGAACCTTGCGGCTGGTGCTGCGTTCGCTTCGCGGTACTTTCTTCAGAGTTCTCCGCTTGTTTTCTTTTAGTTGCTGGGGGATCCATGCTACGTGACGGAGACATCAATGCTCTTGGCACTCCCAGGATCCTGCAATAGATCTTTTAAGATTTGAAAGTCCGTACGACTATAGTATGGTCTGAGCTGGTCAACATTAGCAATTATTTGCTGGCCATTTCCCGCCTTTAAATAAAACGTTCAGAATTTGATCTTTTGATGACGAATAGCCCATCAAACCTGGCCTTGAATTTGGCCATCCTATTTTCGGGTGCAGACGGTAATGAATGTCTTATTTTTAATACTTTCTTCCAACGATATCTTCTACATCGCGTCTATTTCTATCATAATAAACTTTCTGTTTCTGCCTTGCCGCATCAGAATTTTTGATGGCCGAATTAATAATTTAATGAATTTCTTTCCATTTAAACTCTTTCCTGTCTTAAAAAAACTCCTGTTGAACGAAAAATAGCTTATCCAGTGGCGTTAAAATTTTTCTTCCTAAAAATAATTCTGCGGGGGCTTTCCGTGCGATATCATGTTTTGCCGTTCTCAAGGCGAAGCCCAATTCATTGAAACAGCTCTCCCAACAGTCATGATAATTCTTAACATATCCCCGAATAATTTTAACTATATTCTTATTTACACGTTCCGCAATATTCGATTGCTGTCTATGAGGTACCGTCTTCAGATGGCGTATGCCAAGGCCTGTGCAAAGATTTTCAAATAAATTACTTACGAATTGCCTACCATTATCTGATATTACTTTTATTGGAGCCCCGTATTTTAAGATATATTTATTTAGAAACGAATCTGATCGTATGTTTGCTGAAGCTTGTTTAAGGGGAATTATTTCCACCCATTTTGAGAAATGATCCACAATGGTTAACAAGTATCTGTTTTTATTAATTTTTGTTCTAGAGTAGGGACCGAGCAAATCAATGCTAACCAATTCATTTGGGAATGTGGTTTTTATATTATTTAAGTACCCAGCCGGGTTGTAATTAACGTCGTTATTTAATTGACATTAGTGACATAACCTGACATACGCCGTAACCACTTTGTACAACTGCGGAAAATACACCGCTTCGCGAAACCTTTGGAGGGTTTTCCTAATCCCGAGATGCCCCTCCCCCCTATTTCCCAGTCATGGAGCTCCTCTAAAATATTTAAGCGTAGACTCATTAGCACTACCGGCCGCAGCTTTTGATTATCGTTAGTTGTTTTCGTGGAAAACAGCAATTTATCAATGATTTCATAATGGGCCGCCCTATTGCGAATAGCCGTTAAGTATACATGTTCAAAATTTTCGGGATCTTCCAGATAAGCGTAAATGTCTTTGAACTCTGAATCCGTTTTTAATTCGGTAATTGTTGTTTCATGAGATTCAATTATTTTCGCAGTTACCATCGTACATCTAATTGTATTTCCCTCTTCATCGATCTTTATGCTTGATAGTGCACTCGCAACTACATTTTCTTTCCGCGGCGTGTGTTTTATTATTGAATTAAACTCCTGCAGTTTTAATGTCCAACGTACAAGCCAGGGAGAAAGATTTTTACCGCTGTACAAGCAACCAACTGCCGCGTTATCTGAATACACAGTTATCGGGGCACTTCGGAATGAAACGCGGAATTTTTGCACCGCTAATAAGACCGCGAGGATTTCCCTTTCAGTTTTGATATGATTACGTTGAGTTTGAATCAGCGTTTTGCTAAAAAAGGCTATTGGCAGCCCATTTTGGGAAAGAACTGCTCCAACTGCGTAGTCTGACACGTCTGCTGAAATTTCTTAATTTTGATCCCCTTCCAAGAATTTAAGAACAGGGGAGTTATTTAAGACTTGTTTCAATTCTTCAAACCCCGTGTTCGCCTCCGCTGACCATGTGAACCTCGTCTTTTTTCGTTTAAGAATGAACAAGGGTTCAACTATCTTTGCAAAATCTGTTATGAACACTCAATAATAGAAGCACATCCCCAGAAAAAATGATAATTTCCTGGCCGTATTTGGAAGTGGATAACTTTTAATCGCTAATATTTTAAAGTTGTCAGTCTCAATACCGTTTTTCGAGATTTTATAGCCAAGGTACCTCAATTCCTTGGCGGCATATTTGCACTTCTTTGGATTACTTTTCAGGCCCGCCTCATTTAATAATGTAAAAAATTCCTCTAAATGTTTAATATGTTGCTGTAAGGTTTCGCTAGTCACAATAATATCATCGAGATAGATGACTGTACGTTTTCCCAAGACTGGCCTTAAAACAACATCCATAACTTTTTGAAATGTAGCCGGAGCTCCGCTTAAGCCAAAAGGCGTTGTCAAAAAGGCATACACGCCTGACTTTGTAATAAAAGCCGTTTTTCGATGTCCTCGGGTTTTACTGCAATTTGAAAATAGCCTGACGTCAGGTCTAGTGTAGTCACATATTTTGTTGAACGAATCTTTCTTATAATTACATCTATTATCGGGAGGGGATATGGGAGTATTTCGTTATGCTATTTAATTTACGGTAATCAACGGCAAATCTCCACGCGTTCTGATCTGCTGGTGGCAGTACATTTTTCTTTCTGCATAAAACTACTGGACTGGCATAGGGGCTGGTACTTGGCGTAATTATCTTGTTCTCGAGCATTTTCATAATGTGTTTCTCGAGAATGTCTTCCTTCACACGATCATACCTATGCGGTCTAGACTGAACTGGGGGCTCACTACCAGTATCAATACTGTGAGTCACAATCTGACAGAAGCTAGGTTTCTCGTCGAGTAACTTTGAAAACCGACTTACCAGTTTTTCCAACTTCTCTATTTCTACTCCTTCGAGACGATTCAACTCTAGTTCCGGCATTGCGGCTTGTTGAACTTCAGTTTTGTCCATCTTGACCTGTAAAGTAGAATTTTTGAAATTAATTTTTGCGCTAGCTGCGTGTTAGAAATCAACCCCCAATATAACTGCGGTTAACAAATTCTTTACCGCTAAAAAATTTATTTTCTGCACCTCGTTCTTTATTTGAACATGCAGCCGCACTTTTCCCAAGCAGACACACTGTTTGTCTTGGGCGGCAATCACCCGTTGCCCCGTTGTTTTGAGCAAGGAGTTTGTAAAGAAGTCCTGCAACAGGAAGCTGCATTGAGCCCCGGTATCCAGTAGGGAGGTAGTAGGGATGTCCTTTAGTAGTATATGGATCTCTGGCAAAGCCACATTTTGTACAACTACAGTATTCAGTTTCATTTCTGATGGATTTTCCTTACCAGACGGTGACCCAACCCTTCTGCTGGTCACCGTGATTAGATTGAAATTTTGTTCTTTGCCTCTTGATCCAGCTGCTTTTTATTTCCCCACTCTTTGGACCTGACCAGTCTTTTTCTTCTCTGACTTTGCAACCTTCTCCTCTTGCCGATACTAATTCTGCTGACCTTGAGGTTTCGTTTGAGCTTGAAACCTTGAATACTGCCTAAAACTGCTTGCAGGCGCTATTTCGGCAGTTCGCCTAGTTTGAAATTTCACCACTAATTCGAATAAGCTTTCCAGGGTTTCCGGACTCCCGACTTCAAGAAAATCCTGAAATGACGGAAGCAACCTCGGGAATGTGATTTCCGTAATTTCTTTGTCGGGCCTTTTTCCATATAATAATTTGACAATGTGGATCTTCCTTAAGATGAAGTCCGTTAATTCGTCAAAATTAGTTTGATATTTAAGTTTTGCGCGGTCTCTCACAACTGGGAATGCTTTCAATAGCGAATTTTTAAAATTTTCTTAAGTATCCGTTTCGGATCCCCAACAAATTCTTGGCAATATTTTTCTACCAACTGAGGGCTTGATCTTTTAAGTTCGTTGTAGCGATGATCATTTTCTGCAGCTGGTTCACAGGATATAACGTGAAATGCAAGTCCAGCTGCTGCAGGAAAGTCATCACGGAACCTCTTCCATCGAGCGTCGCTGCTGGCTTCATTGCCGCTCTCATAGTTTCCATGATAAATCCGAATCCCTCCATGGGGTTTGGTTGAGGGAACTGAAAGGTGGGAGGGGTAAACCACAAATCTTCATTATCTCACGGCATGGTTAATTAAGAACGAGTTCGGGCGCCAAATGTGGGATTTTACTTATTTAATTCAGTGTTCAATTCTTGAACCCCACAAACACAACAAGCAAATAATCGCTTAAGTGTGTAAACAAAGGGGTAAGACCTAAGAAGGGTTAATTACCCTTTATTTCTGAAAGTAAATACAATCAGTTCCTAACAAGGAACGTACAGCAAAGCCTCCACTTTGTTTTGAACTTAAATGAATAGGAAATTAACTTAACTAAGCTTAACTAAAGCTAACTGAAGATATAGTCGAACCAACAGGATTCTATGTAGCTGGCCCCTAAATATTAATTAAATCGGCGAAGCCAAACAAGGGCTTAAAGTATGGCCGAACGTAGCAATAACTAAGAGAGACCTAACCAAAAAGGCAAACGCGCGCTATTCAGAAACTCAGACTCTCTAAGGAAGTCGGTGAAACATCGACTTAAATATTACTCTTTACTCATTTGCATTAACTGCGTTTCTGAAATCACATTCTGGTAGGAAATTGTAAGCTGAAACTAGAATAGATAGAAAAGATGCATAAACTTAAAATAACTGTTAATAAAATTTTGTAAACCTTACAATATTAAAAATTTAATTTAAATTATTTAAGCTTCATCGAGTATTTTTCCTGTTCTCGAAAGACAGCATTAACATATAAACAAAAATATTTTACTGTTAAAAGTAGCGTTCTTGGTATAATATATGTGCAACTTTCAGCACATGTGTTTTATACATATTTATAAAGTGTAAATTTAATAACCCTGAAGATGTCATGCATATGATTGACTTATGAAAAATTTGTAGTAATGGAAAAAACTTGATTTTTGTAACAATAATTAATTTTGCAAAAATCCTATTCAGAGAAATGATTCATCGCATTCAGTTGCGTAGATTTTTTTTATCAGAGTTTACTTACAGCTAGGAAATGTTTTCACAATTCTGTTTATTTCAGAAGAAGTTACTAAGTTTTTCAGATGATTATGGATTTTCTTTATCAGTTATAATATTATAAGATAAGAACTAGAGCAATTTACTAATTCATCACGTGAACAATTCCGTGATATAATATATGGAGTCTCTTACATAAAATTTTACATTTGATCAGAAAAAATATCTGATTCAGTTAAAATCTGAGCTTGTGAGAAATCACTAGTGTAAGTGCAGGGGCATCCTTAAATTCTCATAAAGGGCATGTTGCTGAACACCAAAATTAAAAAAAAATTAAACTTATGAATGGAAGTTAGACTTATTTGCATTCGAAAGTTAGCTATAATATTTCCGTATTAATATATTGCTAAATATTGAACAGCAGATAAAATAATGAAATGCATACAACACAAAATTAAACTCATCAGATTTAAGGTCTAAGATGCTGAAACTGAATTTTTTAAGATAAAGTTTGCGAACAATTTGTATCCTAGAGTCATAATTAAATTGTGTTTGATTGATGCATACCCCGCTGCAATATGTTTCCAAGTATAATAAGTAATGTCAAACAATTATTAATTCAACCTAGTGTCAGATAAAAGTTGAACATTGATATTAGCAATATCAGCGACTCATCCTTTTAAATTTCACTTATTGTGTTACCAATACTGATTGTATTTACAAATCGTATAAATTTGCATTCAAGCTTATTTTCAGTCTGAAGAGAAAAATTGAGAATATTAATTTCAAATAATTCGTAGGGCTAATATTAGAAATATTTAATAAAATTTTGGATAAACTGGAATTATAAGAAGGGAATTTCTCTGCATTTAAGAAAGTTCGGAGATTCGCACTTAGTATTAGAATACAAATTTTCGCTTATTTTTCTTGGACATATTGTAATTTCACATTACGGTAATTGATTGTACGCTTTTCCATACACATTCTGCTTGGAGGAAAAAAAAATATTCCTTTTGTTTATTGGCTTTTGGTGATGTGTAACTTTCGTTTGAAATAAAATAAGCAATCGCTGTTTCCATTATGTGGTATTCATATGATTTTTAATTGCAATTTATAAAATCATTCAGTTCAAGGAATAAGAAATATCCGCGCTAAATTGTGACTGTTTCCTAATTCTATTTAAATTTATCAGTTTTATGTAATTATATCTATTTGTGTAATCAGCAGAGTGATTAAGGCAGGTCTTGTTTTATCAAGGCATATGTATAATTTATCTAACTATTTAATATTTATTGTTTTCATTATAGTATCTTCATAAAGTTTTATAGTTATATTAATATGCATATTTTACTGTTTTTATCGCTCGTATGTGAAAACCTCCAAACGTCTTCTACAGCCGGGACTTAATTTCTAAAATTAGAAGTGCTGAAACTCTATAGACAGAAACTGTAACAAAAAATTAAAAAATAAAATGATAGATAAAGTAACAAATAATGAAAAATTAAATATAAAGGGATGAAAATATTAATAAAATAAGTTAATAATAAATAATGAATTCAAATACCATGAAAACAAAATGAAAAAGAAGTAAGTTAATAATAAATTAATATGAAGTCAAAAACATTAAGTGAAATAGTTAAAGAAATGAAAAGTAAGTAAATTTATAATAATAAGAATGATTCAGAAGATGAAAGAAAAGTTTCTTTTCTTTCATCTTCTGAATCCCACCCTCCAAATGGGTTTTCTGTCCTCCCTCCAAATGGTTGGACTTTCTTTGTCCCACCCTCCAAATGGTTGGACACATACTTCTTACGCATTTTTCTAGAATAGCCGAACCAATCAGTCATATAACCATCTCGTCATCGAGGACGTTGTTCAGGGTTACACCACTAAGTCGTCTAATATGACGTTTGCGAGAAAGCGTAAAAACGAGTAAATAACTAAACCGTTCACGGGATTTAAACCTTTACTCTGTCATTTAGTCTAGCAGTCAGCCTTCATTAACCGTTGCACAATCCAGAGGAATAATAAAACAAGAGCAAAACATTTTCATTCAGGAGAAAACAAAAATCCACTTATATCTCAAGGGAAGAAAAATATTTTCCTTCGCGATGAGATATATGTGCATTTCATTTTGGATTCTAATGCACTTAAATTCATTTTACATATCTTAACCGAATGACTATAGCAATAAAAATTTATTTTAGGGTTCGCATTTTGACAAGGAGAATTTTCTTGTTCAGCTGCTGAATTTTCCCACGCATTTTGCTCTTCACGTAGAAATTCAGTCGTTCATTCTGCTTGTAGCATAAATATCAGTCTTACTAATTGCTAAATAAAACATGGCATTAATAGTTTCAGCCAACAATCTTTTCAATTAATATTGCAGCTCAGGTGTACAACATAGTTTATCCGATTTGAAACTCCATTGCGCTCTGGCACGAGTTACGATTTCCCTCAAAAAACTGAGAAGCACCGGAACCAGGCAAAACTGAATTCAAATCTTCATCTCAGTGAAATTTTTAATATCTTAAAACAGATACTAATAACACACTGAACTTGTTAAATTCATAGCTTGTAACTGATTATGGCAAAAAGTAAACCTTTCTTTAACACCATAAACTATTAACTAGCTAGTTTCCTTGCATTATGTATTTTGTCTTTATGTTTACTGCACATGCCCATTAAACTTAATGATTTTAAAGTTTTTTTATTTACTAATTTTTTTCCAGAACATGAACAAGTACTGGTTGAATTAAGTCCTTTAAAAGCATCTCTGTTTTTAGCTATGCTTCAAATTTCTAAAACAAAAGATGCTTGGTCCACTTAATGTTACAGGTTTAGTACATTACCATGCGCAATTCTGAAAGAAGTTCAGAAAGAAGAATAAGTAATTTAAAATGAGCCACCTTTAAATAAACAAATGTTAACGAAACTAAACAACCTTAAATATAAACTTTGAAGAAGAAAACTCGCTTTTGCAATAATAGTAATGCCTAAATCATAATAATAAATTGCGCTAAATTCAATGCTAAACCACAAATGCTCATTTTTTCTTCCTTGAATGCTATACGAAGACAGCATTTCGATAGGGAAAAACTGGTCAACCATCTCACATTGCTTGAGAAAAAAAGGATAAAGTTTTTCCTTTGCCCTCTTGGAGATGCTACTTGATTTCAGTAATGATGCTGGTAGCCTGCAGAGGCAGAACTAGAGAAAACACAACGATGCGCATCTCGTTCTGTTTTGAATCTCTGATTCTAAATAAAATGGATGACCCAATGCAAAACTGCAAATGCATGTTTAAAGTAATAAATAGGGATTTTATTATAGGAATGAGTTAAAAGAATTATAAATCTTTTGCACAATTTCAAATTTATAAGCAAGCGTCGCATGCTTCGCATGCCCTATGACAACGCACATATGTAAATGTTTAACTTGCCCATCTAGCAAAGGGAAGACCCGTTGTTCGAAACCTGGTGAGAGCACAGTTGATTTTTGATGTTCCTGGCTTGAAATACCTTCTCTACAAGGTAAATGTGCTTAAAGGAAAAGCTATGACTTTCCAATTCCCATCATTAATGAATTTGAAAATTGAAGAGAAAAAAAATCCAGGTTTTTCTTAAATATTCCTTAAATATTCTTTGCGATTTTATACTGAACTAAAATACTTCTAAGCTATTAAGGGCCGTGGTGTGCTTAGAATTAACATCACAGAACTAAACTGTGGAAACGTTTTTTATGTAATAAAGTAATCTTCAGGACTATTCATTTTGTCTGCAATAAACATGCAATGGACATACTTGCATGTTTAGCACAGTCCATTGTAAATTTTTTATATCTGAATTAGTCTTTCATATGCACTTTATTTAGAGGTTTTTATCCAGAAAGAAACTATACTATATGTACATTCGTAGGCAAAGGAAGGAGTGAATGATTCAATACATAAAAATAATCTAAAATAACACTTAGATGATTGCAGAATAACAGATTTGCTTCTAGTTGAAAATATCGTTTAAATTTCCATTGGAGAAATTCAAATAATATGCGATTTTATCTCGTTGTAGTGCCTGTATTTTTTCTTCTTTAGTTTATAGTAGTTTTAATTTCATTAATTAATTTTTTGCTTTATAGCATGTGAAAGCAATAATAATCAATTTAGTTGATGGGCTGTCTATTAAACACGTAAAATAACACATATATCACGAAAACATCTCACGAAACATTCTAGACCTACCAAATTTTCTCTCAATTTGAATAACAAGTATGAAACTTTATCATCTGAATGAAAACCTTTTAATTTGGCTTGGCAAACTAAATGTCGTTTGTAGGAATTTTTAAGTCATTACCGCAAATTTGATAACGTAGCTCAGCAAACAGAAAAAGAATTTCATCTTCATTTTTTTTATTAGCTCCTAAACTTTGTGCTAGGTTCACAGCATTCTGGAACGAATAAAATCTTCTCGTTTGCAGGTACGGAAAGCCATTAACAATATAATGGATCGGGCATCATATGCTAATTTCTTTATCTCTGTCAGCCGTTTACGCTGTATTGCTTAATGCCATCTGTATCTATTTTGTCTTTCCAATTCGTTATATCACTTGATGATATCTTTATCCATTCGCTAAAAGCACCATTTGGGATCATTTATAAATAGATATTACTATTGCAAATAAGAGAGTGTTGTTATATATATTATTCAGCAGGTTTTTTGCACAAATCAAACGCCTTCATCGGTTTGCATTTGCATTCAAAATATACTCATCGAAATGATAATGCTCGTTACTCTTCGATAATTAATGGGATATCCACTCTTTAAGTACCTCATTATTCTGGCCTTGATTAGGGTACGTCTGATTGATCGATTTCGCCTGCGGTAAGTCCTCCAGTTTAAACCACAAGTTGTTCTCAAAACCTTTTCTTTGACGTCATGTACAGTACAATAAACAGGAAGTCTTAGATAATGTTTACGTGCGGTTAATTGTATTCTGAGAGTTTTATTTATTTATTTTAAAAAAAAAGACTATTAAAGTATACATGCAGAAACAGGTTCAAATGTACAACCCTATGATGGCTCGGTATTTCTGAATTATTTTGTAAAATACAATTGTTTTTAAATTTATGTACATGTAGATGGCAAAGGAAAAAATTATTTTCAATCTGAAAATGTGGGCTTTGAGAAATTAAAAAATAATGTATCCCAGCTTAAAATTAGGTTACGCAAATCACTATATGAGGTCTCTGCAGGTGCCATATTTGAGCAATCAGAAGAAATAAAAATTAAGCTACATTTTTTGCAGTATTTATGAGATACTTAGATGTGTTGTATACCCTTGCGAGTTTTCTTTTTCATGAAAGGCCTAAAGTGGAATAATCAAGCTTAAAGAACTTAAGATAGCTGGTGAACTCAATGCGTTATAAGCTGATAAATTAAGTAATGCGTATAGCTTAAGTCGGGACACAACAATGTCAAAAAATGTACGGAGCAATATTTCTTTTCAATCACTTAAAGCGAGTTGTAGCCTTTATTCTGAATAGGTGTATAGGAAATAATTATTAAATGTGTATTAGTTTTAAATTTGCTTCTTATTTTTTATATTTAGACTGCAAGCTGTTTGCGAATTATCTAACAGTTATATAATATTTCCTTAGGAAGTGATGAAGATTATGAACGTTATGAAGATATATATGATTCAGATGATATGGATTCAGATGATTCAAAAATCAGCTTAACATGTAAGTGATGTTTAAAAGTAGTATTTCATAATTCATATGTTAGCTTATGCAAGTTCCTGATTTATGATTCCTTATAATCGTCAAGAAAAAGTTTAAAGCTTTAAAAATAGAACGCATACATACCTTATAGGATATAAAATTGAATATAGTTTTTCGTGAACGTATGATTTTTATAATTTTGTTAAGTCATTATAGCATTTGGTTAACTAAATCAACAGAAACTCTTAGAGACAGAATTATTATCCTTTCCCTAAAACGTTAATTTGGAGGTTAGTATATAGTATGCTAGTATGTAAGTATGTTAGTTAGTACACTGAGAGGTTAGTATATAATTATTTTGAAAATTTTAGATAATTTAAAAATAAATTTTCATGCATGCCATATTGTTGCTATTACTTAAATATTATTTTAAAACTGTTTGCAATTTTTACAATCACAGAAACATATAAATTGTTTATTTATTTATTTATTTGGTTTTCTACCCAGTATTAATACTTTAAAGTAATATGATACAGGAAATAAGAAGTTCTGCCGAACTGTTTTGTTTTCCCCTTATGACTATAAGAAGCTTAAAACATTAAGAAATTTAATGATTGCAGTGATTGAAATTTAATGATTGAATTTAATGAATGAACGCAATTTAATGATTGAAATTTAATACAAAAAAGTTAATACTTTTAAGCAAGTCCATAGAAATGGAAAATATCATTCTTTAACTACACCCAGCTGTGGGGTTTTACTTCATCTGAAACTAATAAACTAATCAGACGTGAAGCAAATTATCTCTAGGTCTGAAGTCACTACAAGTCATGAGAAGGTTTTAATTATATTTTTATTTAAACAGAAATCTAGAATACAAACGCACTTTTTTCTGCTGCTGATAGTATCAGCCGCAGCTCGTGGTGATTAAATAAAATTATTAATTAAACAAAACAATCAAATTCAAATTAAATTAAACAAAACAATCAAATTCAAGTTTAACGTGAAACAGTAATCAAAGGCTATCCATTTAATTATTACTCAATGGGGCTCAGTAAGCATACCAAAGCGTCAAAATCAAAGTTTCGGCAGAGATATAATGCAAGGCGAGTAATTACCACTATCAGAGCTAACAAGAACTAAATGTAGCGTTAACGCGAATCCAGAAACACGCTCGCTCTTAAAATTGTTTAAATACTGTATACTGTATTTGCATTCTGTTGAGGAAGCACAAAGAAGTTGTAGTACAGATCCAAATCATAATAACTGGCTAGTTTAAAATAATAACTTTACACAGTTAGGAACCGTTCACTTATGGGTGAAGTTCTGAGTTAACCAAACTTAACTGACAAATTTCTGTTGAATATACAGATATTAAATTTGTGAATAAATATCACAGATTTAAACGTATAATTAATATACACTGTATCCACAAAAACACTTGTCAAACCTTTTAATTCCGCAGGCATTGGTCGTAGACATATATTTCCACATACAAAAATGTTTTAAATGAGGCAAATATTCATGTTTAGGCATTTTTTAATTGAAAACTAATTTTGTAAAAATTACGAAATCCTTTTTTTTATACGTTCCCCCGACCCCTATACTTATATTTTGGGAAAAGTTCATATTCTGCATAAAAAAATAAAATACAACTAGTGTTACTCCCGTGCGACAGGAATTGACTAAAATATGTGATATTAAAACTGCAGATCATATCCACACTCAGTACACAGATCGAAGAGCGAAATGTTCGTATTTGTATGTAACTTAAAAAAATACAGCGCAGAGTCCGAAATCCGGACGTCTATTATCCGGAATGATCTAAAATCCGGACCTCCAGAATACCAGCAATTAAAAAAAAATTATTATTCCTTACGCCTGCATATTTGATATTTTTTCTTAATTAAACATCTGGAAAATGCCGCCCCAGATGGTAGAGTGGTTAGGGGAGTCGACTGCGATACCAAAGGGCCCGGGTTCGAATCTTGGAGGAGGTAGAGTTTTGACTATTCGTCCCTTCATAAGAGGCCCACCTATTACACAGTCCAGTCACATTAATGTGACCATCTGTCAAAAGCCAGAATAACCACCTTTCGCAGAGCGGACTGCTGCGAGACGTGCAGGAAGAGAGTCACATAGGTCCCTGAAGGTGTTCTCTGGGATGTTGAGCCATGCCGACTCTAATGCCGTGGCCAGCTGCGCTAGATTACGCGGTTGAGGATCCATGGCGCGCACAACTCGATCGAGATGGTCCCACAGATGCTCGATTGGGTTTAAGTCAGGTGAGTTTGCTGGCCAGGGGAGGACGGTAAACTCATCCTGGTGCTCTTCGAACCACGCACGTACACTGGCAGCTGTATGGCACCTCGCATTGTCCTGCTGGAAGATGCCATCATCCTGAGGAAAAACAATGCGCATGTAGGGGTGAACATGGTCCGCAAGGACAGATGCGTACTTGTATTGATCCATTGTGCCTTCCACAATGATCAGTGAACCTAGAGAATGCCAGGAAAACATTCCCCAGACCATAATGCTCCCGCCTCCAGCTTGGACCGTTCCGGCAATGGTTGCAGGGTGGTTCCTTTCAGAGGTTTCACGCCTTATACGCCAACGTCCATCTGTCCGATGGAGCATAAAACGCGATTCATCCGAAAACGCAACCTGTCGCCACTCAGTGGACGTCCAGCTGCTGTACTGGCGTGCAAATTCTAGCCTTCGCCGTCGATGAACAGCAGTCAGCATAGGTGCACGAACCAGGCGTCTGCTTCGGAGGCCCAGACGCAGCAATGTTCGCTGAATAGTACTTTGGGAGACACTTTTGGTAGCCCCTTGGTTCATTTTGGTGGTCAGTTGCTCAACGGTAGCCCGTCTATCTGCCCGAACGCATCTCCGCAACCGTCGTTCGCCTCTGTCATCTATGGCCCGTGGTGCACCACATTTGCCACGTCGCTGATTTTGGACAGTCCCATTTTGCCATGCACGGTACACTTTTACCACGGCGGCACGCGAACAGTTCACAAACTCAGCCGTTTCGGAAATGCTTCCACCCTTGGCCCGAAAGCCAATGATCATGCCCTTTTGGAAGTCGGATAAATCGCTTCGTTTCTGCATTACGCCAACGATTGAAATGTTTTCCGAAGCCCTCACACACCCTTTATATACGCTCAACTGCACTGTGCTGCCACCTGCCTTCTGTGATTGGTTATTTAACTCTGACATGGAAAGTACGTGGTGGTCACATTAATGTGACTGGACTGTGTATATGTCTCCATGATAAAGTGACCACCACTTGTGGCCTTAGTAGTGGCCAAGCCTAAGTCGGCTGAGGACCCGCCATTGGGGGGGGGGAGTCTGGAAAGTCCCTATTCTTAATTTTACTTTGGCACTAAATACATTACATCCATATTGAAGAAACAATCATTTATTAGCCTAAATCAGTACGATCAATAATTTGTCTTCGTAGCTGACTTTTTGCTTGACATACAACTCAAACCGAAAAAAATTCTACATCAAAACGTCATTTATTTTACACCTAATTGAATAATTTATAACCCTTATTATATAAGAATCATTATTTATTATTTTTTGCTTTCTTCACCGCATGGCTATCAACACACGGCATCTCGACAAAGGATTCACACAGCAATGTCAATTTCTTTTAAGTATTATCAATTAAATACCAAGGAGTATGCGGTATCTTTTTATGATGACATTACGCTTGGCGATGATTACAGATCTCAGCCTTCAGCTAACTACGTTGCCAAATGTTGAGTGTGTTGATGAGGATGGATAAATTTAATAGAAATTTTACAAAAAAAAAAAAAAGATTTTGTAAATGATTCTTATAGGCAGAGAGATTACATTTACTGCTACTTAAATTGAGAATAGCTGATTTATTGCTCAGATAAGGCCAAGACCGATGCCAAAACTGGTCCGCCTTACCTGGCGGCAAATTTTAGAGAAGGCAACATTTATAGAATTAAAAGAACAATTAGAGACTAGAGAAGCAACAATCAGCAAAATTAAAGCATGGAAAATTCTTTAGAGTTTAGGAAGGTACTGGGATGCCAAATTTAGAAGCGGCAAAATTTTCAGAATTTAGGGAGGCTTTTGGCAGCAGAATTTAGGACCGAGCTGCAAAATGTCTAGCGCCGGCCCTGGATAAGTCTTATTTAGGATTTATTCCAGACTCAAATAAGCCTTAAGCATGTGCGGGAGATAGGCGTAAGTGTAATAAATAACTAAAGTAATGTAATTTAAGCTTACCTTCATCAGCGTGTGATAGAAGCAAGACAAAATTTAGCGGCACAACATGTCTTTACTCACCAATCTCATGATGCATCCATCGCCAATGATATTTAGCGGACGCTAGCTAAGCTTTGTGATGAGAGCCACGAGTCTGAAGGTTTTTTTAAATATCGCAAACAAAAACAACAAGAAATTTTCTAATAATAAAATTTATAGATAACTGTGGAGAAGTAGTAATAAGTGAAGATGGTATAACAGAAGCTTTTCATTGCGATGCAATGCTTCAATCCTCAGTCAACTAACGAACGGCGAAATCTGTAGTATGGTTCTATATCCAGAAAATATGGATAGCGATAGTAAAGAAAGTGACAGAGCGTTTGGTGAGAACGAAAAAATTTCAGTTGACAGTTTAGTGGGAATTTTCTATATGCAGTTATAGGACCTTGAACGATGGAATTTTGTGAGTGAACAAGAAATTATGTCTATCTGTGCAATTAAAGAGAAAGTATTAGCTTAAAAAATGAAGCGACTTAAATAACTTATATTGAAAAAAATGTTTAATAAAGTACATTGTTAAATATTGAGCTTTTTTTTTCCTTTTCTTTCTTTTTTTTTGGGGGGGGGCGGTTAATTTTATTTTTCTTAAGGTCATAAATGCTTCATTATTTCATAAACCACTGTTTCATATTTTTAATTTTACAATTCCTACATGCCATCTTACTACGTTATTCACAGAATTTTATAAAACTCGTATTTTAAAAAATACCGGCAGGTTTCAGTACTGACACAGCCAAACAATAACATAATTTGCATTAATTAAAAAGTAAATGGTTTCTAGTTTGATGATTATTAGATTATGATATTTAAATATTAAAAGTGCATGAGAATTCTAATGATCTACTATTTTTAAAACTGTCAAATTACGTGGGTGATTCTTTTCCTATAACAAATTTAACAAAATAAAAAATTAAATGTATTAGTAATTCACAAAAGAATATTATTAAATGGTATTAAAAGGTAAATAATCAAAATCGAATTATTATAATTTATTTATTAACCGTCCCTTCAATGTCCCTTCGAAAGTTTTGAAATTAAATATCTAAGTAAATATTTGTTGTACGGAAGCCAAACCGTAGAGACATTAGGTTATTTCGAAGTAGGGAACATGAGAAATGAGTAATGCCCTCGCCGGGACTCGAACCACGGACCTCTCGAATACGGGCCGAGTGGGCTGACTACTACACAACGAAGGCATGGCGAGAAGGCTGGAGAAATACCTTATATACCCCCCTTCCCCTGATTTCGAAGCACGAGACATGAAAAATGAGCAATGCTCTCGCCGGGACTCGAACCACAGACCTCTCAAATACGCGCCGAGTTTCTTGACCATTACATCACGAATGCATGCTAAGAAAGCGGGATAAATATCTTATGTAACATTTTTGTTTTATTTTTTATAATGTGTATAACATTTTTCTAAATAGAAGTAAGGAACCAGGGGATCATATAAAATGTTATATTTCGTAATTTAATTTTTTTTAAATTTAAAATTGTCAAAACATGAACTTTTATCTCATTTAAAACATTTTTTATGTTTACGACACTCGGTTGCGAAATTAAAGGTAGACTTTAAAATTAAAGGTAAACTTTTAAACAGTTTATATGCATCCTATAAGAACTGTTTGGTTAACAACATAAATAGACTTAAGAAAGAAACTAGAAATTACTGAAGTCTAAAACTGAGGAAGATATTATTACAATGGGTCGACTTATCCATTAGTATAACATGTTAATTATTAGAATTTTCAAAAGGAATTTTAGTTAGAAATTACATTAGGATGAGAAGAGTACAATCAAAATAAAAGAGTAGTTTGTTTGTTTAGTCGATTGTAACAAATAAACACAGGCTAGCTGCATAAGAGAAAGGGTGTCATCGTAGAAAACTTTGTAAAGGAAACTAGTCCGTATTCACGTTATGAGGAAATCTAAATGCAGTATTTTTGAAATTTATTAGTATTGCGTAGTATTTCTGCATAAACGTTTCCAGGACGTAAAAATTAAATTAAATACTTTCTGTTGCATTTTTAAAGGATTTAGGGCAAGAAACTAAAATATAATTGTTTTGAGCATTTTGTATACATCTGTGCTTATCAGCTATTGTGATATTTAAAGCAGTTTTGAAATATTCGTTTCAGCCAAACCTCGCCTCCTCTACGTAACTGATGAGGAGTCTCCGATTTATAAAACTCCTGGATCCTCATTTAGGTTTCAGTGTGTTGCTACAGGTTATCCTAAACCGGAGATGACATGGTACAAAGACGGTATTCAAGTTTCACGTGCGTTCCGAGTCGGACGCTGGGCCTTGACGTTTAGAAACGCACACTCAACCGACAGTGGAAATTACACTTGCGTCGCGACTAATCTCTTAGGGAAAGCCAGCCATTCTTTTGTTTTAGTTGTAGATGGTAAGTTATCTATTGTTCTTTGCATATTCTTTCTGCTTTCCTACACAAAAATGTATAGGTAAGAAAGTTTTATAATCTGTTATTGACAGTTTTGTAGTTGTTTTTCTACTATAAGTAGGGAAGGTGAATAATGTATTTGTCTGTGTATAAATATGTATGTGAAAATAATAATTATGCCATTATTATCCATGTAAACAGGTAAATTAGGAGAGTTAAACAAGCTTAAAATCAGTTTTAATGAATTGCGAGAAAAGAATTACAGAATATCTAAAAGTATGCCCCATTTTTATCCGAACTTTGCTTTTATTGCTATTATTTATTATTTATTATTTTTATTATTTATTACTTTTGCTAGAATGAATGTTGACTGAAAAATGTGTAGTTACGTTGTTTTGCTATTTATGAAGTCTAAAGTAGTTAATAGGATTAACGCATTTTAACTGTAATATTCGTTGGGGATAGATAAAAAAATCTCTTTTCGGAGAACTCAACAGTGAAAATTGAATCTTCTGCAAGATATTCAACTGGATCCAGTAATGGTTTTATAAAACAAATCACTTCAAATAATACTTCTGTGGAAAAAATTCAATGCTTTCGAATATTATCGGAGCTTGCAGAAAAGTACCAAGTTTATCAGTCAGCAACGAGATAGCACATTAAGAGCTTAAAGTAAGATCGAAACTCTCTTGATACGTTGATCCTCTTCTTGAAATCGTTATATTGCTTATGTTTCTTGCTCTGTTTGAAGAAAAAAGGATTATTTTATGCAGTTAGTGAGTTTTCAAAGGATTTATGAACTTCCAAGACAATTTTCAAAAATGAAATCTGGTCCATATGAGAAAGTTAAATAAGTATACGGAATTCTGAGAAGAACCATTACGTTTAATTGAAGATGTATCTTACGATTGATACCTGGATGTACTATCAGTTACACCACGGCTGCAAGCACGGGGGAACGTAGAGAGTTTCGTTTAACGAATCATGTGTTATAATTTCTTATGACACGTGATTAGCAATGAGGAAAAATGAAAATACTGAAATATTTTAGTTTAGTTTTAATCCACTGCCATTAAATGGGACAACGTAATTCATTTGGATGCTAGAAATTCCTGTATTTTCATACACATAAATTTTGCTCGATTCGAAGATACTTTAGAATAGTAAAGAAATAAAAAGCATGTTTTAAGCGTAGTGTAGAGTTTTCAAATTGTGTGATTTTTTGCTGCTCTAGAATACGTGAAATATCATTGTAGCAATGACTGAGAATTATAGACAGTAACAATACTCGTAGCGTAAGTCCTGTAGAGTAATACAAGATATATTTTATTAAAGTTCCTTTGCCAAATTACTTGGCAGTAAATTAGGTAATTAGTATTTGCTTACTTTTCCTATATTAACATCTTGCTATTGCTATATATATATATATATATAT
>KK114019.1:0-93974 GCA_000611955.2 Stegodyphus mimosarum | reverse complement strand
TCCCTGCCACAAAATAAAGCTGCCGTCGTACAATTTCTTGGCCGGATGGAAGTTGACGATGGATGGGTATGGAATATTTTGTGGACATCCGAAGTTCATTTCGATCTCCAAAGTGATGTCAGTACGCAAAATTGCAGAATATGCACGAACAAGAGTTTGTTCCTGATGAAACCGTTACGACTTCATTTTGCGAAGACAACTGTGTTGTGCGGATTTACGGCAATGTTTATCTCCGACGTATTCTTTTTCGAAGTCACAATTACCTGTTCCGTCACTAACCAACGCATGAATCTCTTTTGCGCAGTCACGTCATTATGGCCCATCAAGAACGTGATTGTACGGACAGCGCAATTTTTGTGCAAGATAGCGTTCCTCCGAACATTACATATTAGTGAAGTGGCTGATTCCACTTCCGAAATGACAAATTATCAGCCGTCATTTTCCAACAACCTGGTCGACACGTTTACGCCATCATCTTGCGACAATCTGGTTTCGGGGGCCGCCCTCAGGCCGCTCGTTTGCAATGATCAGACTGCGAACTTGGCTGATTTAAAGGAACGAATGACAACCATATCCACAACTTCACCACTGATACACTCCGATCTAGTGGAAGATGGTCTTTTCCGCTTTCAACTCACAGCAAAATGCGCTGGACGGCGTACTGAATATTTTTTTGCATCAGTCACAAATGCTTGTTTTCCGACGACTTTTCATTATGTTTCCACGAATTCTTAATTCGTGTATTCTTAAATTAATTTCGTTTCCCCCTATCTCACTATTGCTTCCCTTCGCTTAACAGCATTCCTCCGTTTGACGAGTACAGTGCCATACATCGAAACATTCTGGAAGCATCTTTTTTTTCTTTTGCAAACAAAATTCCATTGCATCACGTACATTCAGGTTTCTATTTCATGTAATTTTAACCAGTGATTCGTTCTTTACAGCGTTTTGAAATCGGAACACCCCCGACATATATATACAGGGTGTCCCAAAACAACCGCATAAACTCTGCACAGCTAGATTCCTTGTTGGGAGTACATAAAAACTGCCCAAAGAAGCGTTCCTGTACGATCCATAGTTTACGAGAAAAATACGAAAAACCAAGTATGACGTCACTGCCGGTGCAAGAAAAAAACACTTTATTGGACATATCAACAACAGTATTGGCATATCTTTCCAGACGTTAATGTAGTCCCAGGTCAATCCGCATGCAATGCGGCCGCAGAAGCATCAGGAACGTTGGTCTCTTAACGTGTTGGCCGGCCTACTAGGGGATCGCCTACTTGGACCATATCTGTTGCCTGAACGGCCTTCGGACAGTCGTACTTGGTGTTTCTCAATGAGGTCTTAACCGAGTTCCTCGATGGCATACCATTAATGGCAATACAGGGACTTTGATTCCAGCATGATGGGGCTCCGGCGCATTTTTGTGCTCCTTTACATGGTTGGCTGGATGTGGAATACCCCGGCCGCTGGATCGGACCTGGGGGTCCGGTTCTATGGCCGCCACGTTCGCCAGATCTTACACCGTTGGATTTTTTCCTACGGGGCTATCTCAAGGAACTGGTATATCGAGACGTAGTGACAACACCAATGGACTTAGTTGCTCGTCTTCATGCTGCTTGTACTTCGGTGGACTCCACGATGCTGAAACCTGTGATGACAGCCATTCCACGGCGTGCTCAAGCCTGCCTCGACATGTACGGCGGACACTTTGAACATCTGCTTTAAATTGTGCATATACTGCTGTTGATATGTTTAATAAATTGTTTTTTCTTGCACCGGCAGTGACGTCATACTTTGTTTTTCGTATTTTTCTCGTAAACTATGGATCGTACAGGAACGCTTCTTTGGGCAGTTTTTATGTACTCCCAGCGAGGAATCTAGTTGTGCAGAGTTTATGCGGTCGTTTTGGGACAACCTGTATATATAGCAGCTTTTAGCGCTATTTTAGTAACAGCCATTTCCGAAACAAATATAATCATGTCTAAATTTCTTACTTTCTTACTTCTATATATATATTTTATCTAAATTTTCTATTTTCTATGTATTATCTATAAGAAACTTTCCAGTTTTCTCGCCAATTTAGGCTAAACTTTCCTAAACAGAAAACTACACTTTACGACAACGTTTTTTTACTTCCATTACTTAATACTTGCATTTCCCGGCATTGGGTTTTTAAATTTTGCAGTTAAGTTAGTTAATTTTATCTTAGTAATTTCATCTTTAAATTTCTAATTTACTACATGTTTTTAACTTTAATTTTAAGGATTGTATCATTTTTGGTCTTCTTATGAATTTGAATTACTTTTTAATATTCTAAAATGTATACTTTTGTTTTTACATTTGTATTTGAGTTTGAAGATGAGAGTGTAGTGCTCCTTTACGTGTATGTATATAAACAATAATAAAACTGAAAGGAAACGTAGAAGTTGAAGAAAATTTTAATTCAACATTTTTCCTCATTTGCCCGCATGCTCTGGTAGTTGTTTAATGTCGACCTCCAACAACATCAGAATTCCAGCAATATCAAAATCAAAAGTTCTTAGTGAGAAACTTTAATTTTAAAGATTATTTGCTGTTTAACTGGATTATTGCTGGATTCTTTTGGCTTAACTGGACTAATATCTTTATTTTGATTAACTATTAATTGTAACTTCTGATTTGGATTTAGCAAGTAATTTGATGCTTACTTAAGTACTTTAAGTTACTTTGCTATGAGTTGAAGTAAGATGAAACACTGTCTCTTAATTTAGTTATTGTTAATTGATGGTAGGCTGGTTTATTCCCTTGATAAGACGATTAATCTCCGATCAATGACAATAGGTACTTTTTAAACACACACAAAAAAATTACTTTTGCTTTTGGTATTTTTGCGATTGAAGATTTTTCTTAGCAAATTTTTATGTTTTTAAAGCAAAGGAGGTTTAGAAAATGCTAATTTAAGATACGTATTAAAATTCTGACACAAAATCCTTTTCATTCATAGTTTTAAATTGAATTTATATTCCTTGGAGATGGTATATGGAAAGTTTTCTTATTATAAATTCTCTCTCTATATATATACACTCACGTTTGTGAAAATTGCAACACCAAGAAGGAATCGTCATAATTGAATGCAATTTAATACACAGTTGAGTGGTAGTGGTACAAATAAATGATTAAATGTTCAAAGCAAACAAACAAGAACAAGAGATCAGAATCAGTATTTTGTGTGGCCACCACACGCCGCAATAAGTGCTGCTACACGACGTGGCATGGAGTCAAACAAAGTTTGAATGTCTGACTGAGGAAGAGCATTCCATATCGTTTGTACGCGTACCCAAAGTTCGTCTGCAGACGCAACAGGACGAGGATCACGAGCAAGACGCCGACCAATGACATCCCACACATGTTCAATTGGCGACATATCCGGGGAACACGCAGGCCAAGGAAGAAGCTGTATCTGCTGCGCTGCAAAGAAGGATTTAACAATCCGAGCAGTATGAGGGCGGGCATTGTCCTGTTGAAATACAGCGCCTGGCAAGCTTTGAAGGAAGGGAACAGCTTCGGGCTGTAGAACTTCACGGATATACCGGTTGCTGTTCAGATTGCCCACAATTCGTAGCAATTGAGATCGTCTATGATATGCTATGGCGCCCCAGACCATAACTCCGGGTGTTCGTCCACTGTGGCGTTCGATAATGCACTCCGGAAGGTGGCGTTCACCGGCATAGCGTCTGACACGAATGCGGCCATCATGGTACCACAAATTAAAGCGGGATTCGTCAGAAAACACGACATGCTGCCAATCAGCACGCCAGTCTCTATGCTGATTGGCCCATTGTAGCCGCAGGCGGCGATGGTCGTGCGTTAGGGGGATCCTGTATAAAGGAGTCCGTGCGCGCAGTCCACACTGCAGCAGACGTCTACGAATTGATGAAGCACACAATGAAACACCTGTAGCTATTGACCACAGTGCTGCCAATTGTCTAGAGGAAGCTGTACGGTCCGTCCGCGCCATGCGGACCAGGTGTCTATCATCGCGAGCTGACGTCACATTTCGGGGTCCACTCCCGGATTTCCGAGTTGTCCGACACTCGTCCGTCCACTGCTTCCAAACGCGCAGCACTGTGCTGCTGTTACGCTGCACACGAGAGGCTACTGCACGATACGACAATCCAGCTTCACGAAGGCCGATGATTCTCCCTCGTTCAAACTCTGTAAGTTGTTCAAATCTCGCTCTCTTTCGTCGACGAGGCATAAGTACAGATTGAGTTAACGTTTACCACTAGCAGATAACCACCGATAACCATACACGCCTCGCTACAGCCGTCTATTTATTCGGATCCATCAGCCGTTCAGAGGGCGCTGCTCAGCATACGCATGCGCTACGGATTTGCAATTCTAATCATTTGCATATCATGCGCTACTTTGCATTTCCTGAAAATTTCAGCTCACTCGCGTAAGTCCTTCATGGTGTTGCAATTTTCACAAACGTGAGTGTATATAAAGTAAGAAATTTAGACATGATTATATTTTGTTTTAAAAAAAATGTTTTGTAATTTTATATATATGCGTGATTATAGTAATTAAAGATACTAATGATATAATGTATTATTTTAGTAATAAATTATAATAAATCATATATATCTGAACTTAAGTTTAGGTGAAAGTGATGCATAAGAATGTAAATATTAAAACTACTTTTGATTTTGATATTGCTGGAATTCTGATGTTGTTGGAGGTCGACATTAAACAACTACCAGAGCATGCGGGCAAATGAGGAAAAATGTTGAATTAAAATTTTCTTCAACTTCTACGTTTCCTGTCAGTTTTATTATTGTTTATATACATACACGTAAAGGAGCAACTCAAGTTGAGGAATAAAAATCTTTTGCATTATTCCATTAAATCAATTATTATAAAACTAAAACTGAAATGTACCTGTTCAAGTCCCAGCACTTATCTCATTCGGTAACTGAATGCAGTATTAAGTTGTT
Source organism: Stegodyphus mimosarum (assembly GCA_000611955.2). Classification (NCBI taxonomy): domain Eukaryota; kingdom Metazoa; phylum Arthropoda; class Arachnida; order Araneae; family Eresidae; genus Stegodyphus; species Stegodyphus mimosarum. The sequence goes on along the minus strand of KK114019.1, from coordinate 88,992 downwards.
CGTCCAACGGAAAATAGATTTCATTTGCTAGAAGCTTGTGAGCGATAGATAAATTTATTTTATGACAAGTGTCATAATGGCTTGCTTGTTTTATAAATATCCATTAGTAACATATATATGTATTCTGCTCATTCATTGCTCTGTATTGATTTCTTATCCTTTTTTATGATGTTCTTTTTTTCTTTATGCTTTTTTCCTTTTTTCACTCAACATCGCTATGTTTTGCTGAAGTTCCTATTCCTTTTATCTACTAAATGTATTAAATCTATTCCTGGTCTTCGTGACTTGCGTTACGTGCTTCTCTAAAAACCACTTGGACAAATTCCTTCAACAGTGCACGCAAAAGTTTTAGCTTGTCCCCCACTTTTAGTTTCTTACATCTATATCTACTCTCTGTGTATAAAATGGTTCAGCTAATGTTAAACACAAAAACAGTATCTTTAAATATGGTGAGGATGCTATTTTCTTTGCTTAATACAGCTTTCAGTGCGTTGTAATATAAGGAAAACTTTACAAACTGTCTCAATGTTATCAAATATTTTAAAAAACTGTAAATGTATCTTGGTCTTAAGAAAAGGGACCCCCAAAAATCTAAGGTTAGGGTGGCCCTTCTCTTCTTAAATCCTACACTGTTATCAATTTTTCTTTGTTATCCTCATTTACGTTTAACTGTTTCGTTTTTGGAAAAACTTTATAAGAAACTTTATTATACAATTTTTTTTTCAATTAGTGATAAAGTCCTGCTCATAACGAACAAAAGTTAGAAACATGATATCTTATTGTTGCCAGTCGAAAATACATATAGTCTTTTCGATTTATGATTAAGTGCATGATTTTAAGTGCGTTAGAAAGTTCTGTATTATACTGTACTATAAGTGTGATAAATGAAATACGTTTCTAATGCATCGTTTCGAAATTTCTGTCCTAATTCAATTTTCTTTACTTATGCTGTACTCTATCATCTGCATTCAAAATAAAATCTAATGGCCATGACGAAATTTTGTAGTAACGTACAGATTGCAATCCTTTATATATAGGTTTAAAATTTTATTTAAATGGCTTCAGTAATTTGATAAATTTCTGTTTATGCCATTTTAAGCACATAAAAGAGGTATAAAAACAAATATAGGAGCTTTTAAAATGGAAATTCATTTAGTTTGAGTTGGCAACAGTAAGTTTTACTGTTATTAAAGAATAAAAGCGAAATTTTTGTATTATATTTTATATTTCTTAATTTTGTTTTAAAATATTTTTATGGCTAAACTGTGTTTTGAAGTGTTAGACTGAAATCTAAATTCTTAAGATTGCTATTTTTTTCACTTGAAGAAAAGGATTGAAGAACGGTTTTTGAGGCAGACAATGTGGCATCTGTGTACGCCGAAAAATGCTCTTATATTTGAAACGAGTTTCATCCGAAAGAAAAACGGTTTTTCTTTTTGCTAAAGAAAACTCGTTGTTTTTCTTCTGTGTAATAATATTCGAATGGCAAGCTAATAATAATATTATGTTTGGTGTGTCGAGGACGAAGAAGAATACTGTAGGATTCTGCTTTAATAGTTATATAAAAATCACTATGTAGGCTGCAAAATTGCTCTGTTCTTTGTAAATCTTTTAGCATTATTCATTTTTACCCGCATGTGCTTTTTTCTATGTATCTATGAGTTTACGAGTGGATGTGTTTGCACCAGTTGCGAACAATAATGTTTCATTGAGGTGGGCTGAAATGAATATATTGGTATCAATATTGTTGGTGAAGGATTTGTAATTATAAATTAAGTATCTCTAAAAATCACAGTTAATAGTAATGAAATTCTGAATCAAATAACGATTTCAAATGTTTAGATGTGTAAGTTGTATTAATAATTAATAAACAGAGTTAATAGAAGCAAAACGAATTCTAATTAGCACGTTTCTGCACTGCAGATAAAACACTTTTCTGTTTTTGAGATAAAAACCCATTTTATTTTATCCTCGCTAATAAAATTAATTGCGGCAATGTCATGAAAACCTTGAAAGAGCTTTAAAACTAGATTAAATTATTATTATTTTTGAAATTAACAAGAAGTAAAGGACAAAACGAATCAGTTGTTTGGACAGACATGCATGCTTTACCGATAGCAAACATTCGAAAGTAAGAAAAGTAAAAAAATGTCTTTTAAAAATAAATGAAGAAATGCTCTCATAAAAGTTAAAAAACAATAATTAAAATGTATCGAAAAATTGGCGAAAGATATTGACATTTTAAGATATTCAAGTTCGATAAAGACTACTTAATACTAATGTTTGAAATGATAAAAATTCCACTGCGAAATTTTATGTTTTCATTTCGTTCAGCGTGTCACTTTACGAATAAAATGAATTATGCATGCAATTAATAGCAGACATGCAAACATACATAACAAACAAACTCTAATCATATGCGTTGTTTAAATTGCTTAATTGGATACCACCTGCATAAAAATAATAAATGAAAAAAAGGCACGTCCGTCAAAATGCAATAAGAGCACGTCTGTTAAAATGCATTTCAAATAAACATAACTGAGAAGAACAAACGTTGATCACGGACAGAAACGAGATTTCGCTAAAATCAATATCACCCCAAATATTTTTGGAACGTTAATCAATACTGCTTCCTCTTCTAAATGCGCAAACATTTCAAACGAAAAAAATTCTGCAAAGCATTGGCATCGTATTAAAAAAGTACAGCCATGGAAAACTTTCTTCACACTTAAAATGTATGAATTAATAATTCAAGATGTTAGTGTTTTGAAAAGGCAACAAATAGTATAAAATAAAATTAATACATATGCTTTCCTAGTATTATTATTTCTCTTTATCATTAATTTGTGCTGAAAGTTCTCAGCACTTGATTGAGCTTCAACAAGATAGCTGAGTGTAATGCAAACGACAGTACGTGGAAAAGAAGATAAATATAATTAAATGCGATAATGTTTACCAATTCTGTGGAAATAATAATAAAATCAATATATATATATAGAGAGAGAGAGATAGCTAGATAGATACATGTGATATTTTGCTGTGTGCTACTTTGAAGGGAGACGATCATCGAAGAAACCGGTACCTTTTTCATCTGGCAATTGTAACGGCCGAGGGTGAAGGGCATGAAAGGAGAAGCTAATAAAACTGAGCTCGAAGGATCACAGTCTTTATTTCCATGCATGTCAAATCATTTCTTGATAGACAAAATATTTTTTATCATAGTTGAATACAATAATTTTTATGTACAGAGGTTAAAAAGTACGACGTCATCTTAGACAAGTAAGCATAGCAATGCAGAGGCTTTGCAAGGCAGAAGAAGTTGAGAAAAGAAGTGACTTAATTGCTCGCAAAGCAGTATTTATATCAGGCACAGCTAAGTGCGATTGGTTAATTTTAGATATTATTTCCCTTTGAAAGCAGAGTTATGTAATTTGAAAAGATCTCGAACTTAAGAGAAAAGAGGAACTGAGAGGGAGAACATAAAATTTAGAATAGTCAATTTTGAGGTTGTCATTTATTTCTTAACGTAGCCATCGTATTTTATTATATCTTATATATATATATATATATATATATATAAATTTAACAAATACAATAACATTATCTCATTCGTATAAAGCTAATTTAAATTTTAAATTATGAAAATTCAATTGTAAACAAATAAAGTAAAAGATTAATTATTGCTGCGAACTAATTTGCAATATCATTTAAATTTAGGAAGCATATGTAAACCAAGTGCAAGCATCGAAACGCACGAAAAAATGCACATATATATGTGTATAAATATGTATATATGTGTGTGTGTATGTTTCAGAGTCGTGTCTAGAAGTCTTATATATTTCTTCGTCTGAGGCAAAGAGGTAAATCCTCGCCCTATATGCGCAAAAACTAATTAAATTTGTATTCTTCCACATTCAACAAAGAAAAATGTTTTAAATCACAATGCCACTATTCTTATGATATATTTTATATTATCTTGATATATTAAGAAAAATAATATACTTGATAAGATTGGATTTTAGTTGTTAAATGAAAGCATTAAGAAATTAACATTAAAAACATTAATCATTGCAGGTAAATAAAGCAAATAACATTGAAATAATACAATTTATATAATAAAAAATACTGCATTAAGTTTAAAATAATTAAATTATTTGAAATTCACATGATTTAATTTTTTCTTACTTTTAACTCAAGAAACCTGTCAACACTTTTTTATTTTTCAAAATCTGCTTGATTATTTTACTCATGTTCTAAAGAGTGTTGCCATGTTAAAAATGTTTGACTGAGGAAAGATTTTGCATATTACTTCATGAATTTATGTTTGCTGAAAGGAATAATTATAGGCAGCGTTAAAAATATCCATAGTTCATTTTCGGATTTCAGCTAGAATTGAACTAAAGTTAGTTTGCAAACTAATTTTAAAAGATCAAATTTTACTTTAGTGTCCAGAATTATTCAAATAGTGTGATATTTTAAACAAGATATTTCTGATGAATAACATCGCTGGATCCTTTACATCATTTGTATGCTTAAATGCTTGTTTATAAGCTATTTTTATAAAATATTTAAATTCACTGACATTAATCTTAGAAATGGAAAACTGAAAGATAATACTTAAATTTCAAATCTCCATTTAATTTGTAAGATTACAAAATCGACCACACATTTCATTGCTACTGTGAAAAATTATTTTTCCGAATAACTGTTTCTTTTATCAATTGATTATTGAAAGAATGATTTATTAATACTTTTGTAAGCTTTTTTGCACGCTTTTCTTCAAATTATGTTCATATATTCATCTTTAAATCTGCGTTTTCTCAAGTTTAAAAAGTATTTTCTCTCATTTTCCTTAGAAAGATAATCTTTCTATTATTCTTCGTTATTTGTTTAATTATAAACTTACATTCTTTATTTGTTTAATTCTAATGCAAAGGTTATCTATCTAAGAAGAAGGATACGGGCTCGTATTTACGTTACATATATTGAAAACCACGGAAATACCAAATGTTGCCTATCCATTCGACAGGATTTGAACCCAGGTCAATTCTTTTGAAAGAATTAAACGTGAAGCTTTATGAACATTTGCTGTTACTTTTTCCGTTTCTTGCAGTTTTGAAGTTTACTGAGATAATACGTGTAAAATTCAGAACTGATTTCATAGGGTTACATTTGATTACAGACGTGAAGCGAGTTATCGCTATGTTTGAGAACAACGACAAAAGCCTCGAGAAGGTTTAAAATAAACTTTTTATTTAAACAGAATTTAGAACATAAGGGCACTTCCTTGTGCAATATATAACAACTCGTGGTGATACAAATAAATCGAACAGCCTTACTTAAATCAAACTGAACAGTGGGCAAGGCATATACAGTTAAATGCTACAGAAGCTGGCTCGCTAATGCTATCACAGCGTCAGAATTAAAGTATCGGAAGCGAGAAACCGCAAAGCCGATTAATTACAACCATTAGAGCTGTCTGGAAACTATCCATGTAGAGCGCACGTGGTGCCAGAAACATTCTCTGTCTCAAAAACCTTAGTTTAAAGAATCATTCCTAATTTGCATTTTGTTGAGGAATAGCGGAGGAGAACTTATAATAAAGTCTGAAATTGTAAATAACTGTTTAATTAGCTTAAGATTCCCTACAATTTTATTTTAAGAGACTGTAAGTTTCAGCCCTTGATACCATATGTAAATTAGGTGCATTTATATAAACACCGGGCAATAATAATGAACTGAAAGTTATATGAAGTATCGGAATCGCTTACTACTAACTGGGGTTTTGGTTCGGCTTGGTTACTTGATTAAACAAAAGTGCGCATGTGTTATTTGCTTAAGGGAAGAAATGCCTTCGTGGACGATTTTCTGTAAGGGAATCCACTCGTGTTTACGTCATACGAAAATGCTCAATGAGCCCAGCCCGTCCATTCACTGGAGTTTTTTTTTGAGTTCGAACGATCAGTGTTGGAACTGAGTTCAGATTTCTATAAAGGGAGGGATAATCTTTCTTTACGGAATTTATTATTTGCCTGCTAGAGTTTGAGTGTCTGTTTCAACCGAAAACTGATGACTGATGAGAAAATAGGTCTTTGATTACCATTACTTCCTATAACTATTACCGTTTATAAGGGAGTCTTAAATATATAAGACTTGTCTTTTGACGAGGGAAATTATTCTGTATTTTAATATATATATATATACATATATATGTGTGTGTAAGGTTGAATTCATCTGTTCTCCCGAATTCGAGATTTTTCTACGTTTCGTAACGCTACTGAAAAAGATACCCAAAACTAATACTAACCAACCATAGCTTGTCTCTAGAATCGCACCTACTCTGGTATAAATACTCTAGCGAGTTAATTACGTCACCTTCTTTTTCTAGCCTCTACCTTGCTAATAGCTCCTCGCTTTGCTTTCCCATCTAAAATGATGTCGCTCGTGTTAATCTGTGTATATGAGAAATTATTATAATTGTTTATGATCAAAATGTGTACTGTCTACAAAGAATGCTTTTAATGTGCCTAGAAATAAGAATGGAAATTAGCTGAACTTGGATTGCGTCAACATCTTCTTCCATCTTTCCACTCGACTATTGAAAGCTGCTAAAAGTTCCCGTGTTAACTGCGCATCAAAATATCCATCATCGGTCACGACATCGACTGGAAGCTGATTCCTGTTCTATGCTTCCGGAATCATTACATATATATATATATTTGTAAAGAAGAGGAAGTTTTAAACAGCTGTTGCTTAAAAGTACATTTGATACTGTAGGTCAAGAGTAAAAAATTACACCATGCTAAAATAATAATACAAAACTAAGTGTACTTTTAAGCAATAGCTATTTAAAACTTCCTCTTCTTTACAAATATTTTTAAATTTTGCAGCTCAATGCGCAGAATTCCTGACCGCATAGGTCTCTCTTGTTCGAGTACTACTTATATATATATATATAGAGAGAGATAAATTTAAGTTCGCTGATATAAGTAAAAGAAAGTTACGGCACCGAAAGACGGTTGAAAATTTCATAAAATGTTGCGAATTTAAGAATAAAAGCAGTAAAAATGTATAGATATGTAGGAAATAAAATATATATCATATTTGAATAAAGGAAACTTAAATTTATTTTAACTATTCTATCTTACGGCAGATTTGTGAAGTCGCTTTACGCTTTAAGAAAGGTTTGGTAAGTCGATAATATTGTATCATTTGTCTTTAGAGTTTTTTGTCCCGTGTGTTGTACGTATAGCCGTTTAGATGTTGATGCATAAAGATAGTAGCAGTCATCGAAGTCGGTGGAACATTTCTTTTATGCTCGTTGAAAAGCACTTTTTATGCATCACTGATAAACTAACGCAGTAAGTGCCCTTTTCTTGGGGGTACTTTTACATTTGTAAGATGATGTGGTAAGAAGGAAAGCAGCGACAGCGGTCTAACTAGAGAAGGCAACGTGCTCAAGACAAAATCTGGTTTAGGATGACTTGGTTTGGGTTTAGTTTTATTTTGATTGGTTAATAATTATTGTCTGAAGGCGTATGTAAGACTGCGTCATTACTATTATATAAGAATAATATAACAACGATTTATTTTTAAATGATGCAGTTTAGAGAGATGTTATTATAAGCAGTTATTATTGTGAAGGCAAAAAGGTGAAATAAGTAAATTAATAAAGAGAATCATTGGAATAATGCAAATTTAAATTAGAATTTTGATTTACATTAATTATATCTTATATAATTCCATTATGCACAGAAACTACATTAAACTACGCTAAGAAAATGAAAATAAAAATAAATAAATAAATGAACCGATTAAATGTGCTTAAAGTGTACAGAATGAATGTAATCGAAATGTATGTCATCAGTGAAAACTGAGTTTGATATGATTAAAAAAAATTCTTTCCTACAAACCCAGACCATGATAAGACTTATGATTATGCTAATGTTGAGTGAGAGATTTGTTCCGTGAAAAAGCTAATTATTTAAATAAAAACAGAAATAGCCATAACTATAACTGAAAATGGTCTAGTCAATAATGCGTTTTATTGTAATAACGGGGAGTAACTGAGAAAGAAAAGAATAAATGAATAGCGTTTCGATCGAGCACACGTTCTAAACCTATAAGCGTAATCAAGCCGTTAGCTAGAGAATAATTTTAAGAAATAAGGGGTAAAATAATAAGAATGTGCTTCCTGAAACTGTATGTATTACCAGACGTATGCGTTTGCAGCTGTATGATGCAAAAACGCTAAACTACGACGCTAAGGAAGAGACTAAAAACGCTAAAGAAGAAATTGAAGGACATATATTTAAGAATTTTCAAATTACTTTTAAAGCTGATAAAGACCAATGATGATTCCCTATGAGGATATCGAAATTATAGAATTGTTTACTGAATAAACGTTGCCGAAATTTAAAAAAATCAGATAAATAAAAATTAAATTGCTAATTTAGAAAATGCTGTTAACATCAAATAAATTATTATACACGTTCGCTTCGCCCTCTGTAAAAGTCTTAAACTTTTACACATACACTGTAAAAGTCACACATATACACAGTAGCTTTTAAACATACACTATAAAAGTCATACAGCTTTTATTGTAATACTTCACGAGTTTCGTTTAATACATTTAAAGAATTTTTTGAATATTTTTCTTAAAGAAATTTAGTTTTTTAATTTTCTAATCAGTGCAGAAATTAAAAAGTTATATTTTTAGATACAGAAAATAAGTAAATATTAACATTGATGGTACCGTAAATTTTACAAATTGAATGCTATACAATATTTAGAGACTGTAAATGCAAAATTAAAGCAAAAATAAAAATCATCATAGTGACCAAATATAAAATTTACTAGAGGACAAGAACTATGATAACATTAAAATTAGGATAATAATTTAATTTATAAATATTTACTACTGTGTTATTTTAACTACGATAAAACAATACAATTTACTCAGTGGGCAGGAAACCGAAAACACGAAAGAAATAAAATGGATTCTTACAATAGTAGCGCCCACGGTAGTTTAAATATCGTAAAACGTACTGATATATATCATCTTATTGGTTTTATTATTTTGAATAACACACATGCCCATATATATATAATTCTAACCAACCTTTTTTTATTGCGATTGCAATTACTGAACGCCTTAAGCATTTTTCATTTTTTATGTTGTTGAAAAAGGTAAACATAATAAATTCGCAATACGGTATCCTTTCAGAGAACTACTCTGTTCGATTTGCCTTTGGCTATGAAAGCGATATAAAGATTCTCATCTTTACAGAGCTGAGCCTAGATATTTTTTTATCTGAGGCAAGGAGGTAAATATGTGTCCATATATAGAATCAAATTATTTATATTTGTAGACTATCATATTCATCGTAATTACTTTAAATGTCAATATTATACTTCTTATAATATTTTTAATCATAGTCTTATATATTCAACAAAATGGTACAAGTAATTATTTAGAGTTTTTAAAAGAAAAGCACTAAACAAATGCCTTTCTTTCAAATAACAAATAACCCTAAAATGATATAAATAATCATACAATCAACGTAAAATTACTGCACTAATTTTGATTTTTTTACAATTTAATTTTTATTTCTTTTAATGAAGCAAAAAAACTTTTCTTTCTTGCAGTATTAAAATCGATGAGGATAGCATATATAAAGATTTTTAATTAATTTGCATCAAAATGCTATTATTTTCAGTTGACTGCAATGATATGAGCATTCGTATAAATGTTAAGCAACAACAGCTGACTAAAATTCTACAAAATATGAGATACTAATTTATCTGTTTCACTTCAATGATAAATAATTTTAAACCGTGAATTAAATAAATTTTCAGTTTGATTAAGTTAATTAAAGCAGAGGTGTGTACAGCGGGGCGAGCGGTTAAGTAGTTGAATGCTCGTAATTCGACCTGGGCTCGATTTCAGGTTAACGGGCTGGGCGCATGGGCGTTTTCATGATTTTCCCCATGCATAACGTTGATACGAGCCAGTTTTCCATAGAAAGTCCTGCATGAACATATCCTTTCCCTTAGACAGATGGTCCTCGCGTACTTTGCTACACTTAAGTAAACCAAATAGCTAAGACAGAGCAAGAAAGGGCTGTCTGCCTAAGGGAAAGAAAGGCTGCATAGAGAACTTTCATATGGAAATGGCTCGTACTCATGTTACACACGGAAGAAACAGTGTACCAGAGAGAGATACATCCAGACGTAGACCATCAAGCAGTCTGTAACACAGTTAAAATGTCTAACCTTCTGGAAAGTATCTAAAAACTCCTCTAGCGAACACACAGCCCGAGTCAGTCCTGACAGTACCATTATGAGTCCATGCCTCTTCTAAACACCTACCGAATAAAATGGTGGTTTTAGTCGTGTGAAGACAGCTATCTCTTCCATACTGTCCATTCCCAACATATGGATAGAGCTAGTGACCAGCTCGGGGCGAGGGACAAGGAAGAAACCCGAAAGCACTAATGTAGTTGTCCGTTCGCTAAAGTTTGAGCCTAGTTTGAACTACTAGTTTTGCTATCTACTCGTCCGTTAGTGGAGGAATAAGTCTTTGATTCTAGTTCTTTCCTAAGAACCTTTAATTGTTACGAATATTACTGAATATTACTTATCTATAGCTTAATACCAGTAACTTTAGATTAAGCCCGCATAGTTTGCTTTAATTCTTACACGAAAAATTCAAAATTTAAAACCTCTTTTTGTTTCTTTAATGCTGAAAAATTCATCTTATTGTTTCATTATAAACATTAGAATACCTCAGAAAGGGAGAAGACAGCTTTTACTTCATCTCTTCACATTCCAGTGAATTTGAACACAAAAATGAAATTAATGTCTAAATTCGTTTAATCCGTCTAGCTGCGCAATTGTGTGGAAGTTTAACCGAAAGAGATACAAACTGTACCAGGTTTCAATTTGATACAGTTTGGCAAACTGTACCAGGTTTGTACAATTCCAGGTTTAACCGAAAGAGATACAAACTGTACAAGTTCAGAGGGAAACTAAGTATAGATACAACGCAACGAAAGCTCAAACTATACGTTTTGTTCCATGATACATTTTATAACGATAAAGAGAGCAAACCAAATTTTGCAGCTAATTAAGAAAAAGACTTAGAAGACGGTATATTTCAATTTTATAAGCTTTTATTAAGCTCATTCATGGTGTCTGTTAGTATGGTCAAAGGTTCGTCTTCCATTTGTAAACTATTCCTGACAAGGTATCGAGTTCAAAATTTGTACATGCAATGTTTGTGGATGACAATACTATATGATGCAGGGTGTTTTTTAAATTTGACTTGGATTTTTAAAAATTTAATTTTGAAGTAAATTATCCCTCATATCTTCGTTTAATGAGCAAACTAAAAATCTTACAATTTAACAGTTTGAAACATTGGATAAAGCGGAAATAAAATTCTATTAAACAACTTTGATATGAGATTTTAAAGTAATTTCGAATTATTTTGCAAATCTTTGGATTTTTTCGACTGTTTGATATAATAGAATTGTTGGAAGCAGAAGCGTGATTACTTATTGTTGGAAAACGATTTTTGAATTAAATAGTTTGACTGATAACGCGTCATTGAGACTAAAAAGGAGAAATTAAAAAAATATCTTTATAAATTTATCAAGGAGCTCCAAGCTTTTATTAGTCGCGATTAAAAAAATTTAAATAGATTTTATAAACAGAATCTTTTAACCTCTTGTTTCCATTAAGCTATATGATAAATTATTTTCTCTTTTTAGTTCATGAATGATTTTATGAGTTTTCAATAAAGCATAAGAATTTGTTTATTACATTTTTATTAGACGTCTTAGTTTAATGTCTGAATGCCATTCCAATGGATTTTCAAGCGTTAAAGCTTGCTGAAACAAACCTGTTGTTGTTGTTGTGACTTATCTCATTTGTCTGACAGCGACATCAGAACAAGCCCACGAAATTCATCGTGGTAAGAAGTCAAGACTGCGCCTATCGTAGCTAAGAGTCTTGAGCACCATACAAGTGACAGTACTACTTTGCTCATCTCCGCTCTCAGGTTTTATGGAGAGCATCCCTGGTGACGGGCCGAGGGTCTCCCACCCCTCATCTCCTTCCACCAACCTTTTGAGAGGACTTTAGGCTCCCCGCTTATTTAGAGTGCCCCCATGCCACAGAAACAGTATACATTTACGAATATCCATGCCTTCTCCGGCGTTCGAACCGGGGCCCTAGACGCTTAACCTAGAGGCAATACTCAATTCGAGGTCTCTGATAAACTTGTATTCAGGTTAAAGAACTGTATTTCAGGTTAAAGGGAGGCAGTGAAGAATTACTGCTGTCGGCAGCATGGGCACGTTTATTTTCTGCCAAGTGAACAAGTGCCACTAATATGAACTAAAACTTGGTTTACTATAAATCCAACCCGTTCTACTGAGCTGACTTACGTAAGTCAAATTGCGTTTTTCATGTCTCGAAAGCACGACTTAGGATATAAATTAGATTTATATATAACATTATTCTAACATAAGTATTTTGACACAAAATTGATCTTTTTCTGAAACGACATTCCAATTTTTTTTCTATACTTCGATTCTAAGACTCAAATTATGCCTAAATGTTAAATTTTGTAAAATTTGGGGCGAAATTTACGGAGAAATTCAAATGTTTATCTTGACGCATTTTTTTTCAGTTTGCGCCAGGAATAATTCACTAGGCGAACATCTTAATATAGAGCAGCCTATTTCTCTTTCTTCTTTTACATTGTGTATCAGCGGAAAAAAGTCCATCGTTCCCACTTTAAAATAATTTTAATAAAGTGCCTAAACCACATTTCATGTTGTTATCAACAAATATGCTAAATTTCAAAACGCGCCATTATATAAATTCACGTATATCCTCGGAAATTTTGAATAAAAAACTCCAATTGTTTGTAGGTATGCTTATAAACACATCTACTTTAAGATGATGGTAAAAATTTCATAGGTTATAATTCAAAATTGTTTTCAAAAGATTGATAAAAATTATTTAAAAATACAAATTTTAAGAATAAATAACAAAATATAGGCGTATTTTATTTGGAATGAACCTAAATTTCGAAATGTGAAAGGAAGAATCAAATACGTTTAATAATAAAGGAGATATTAATAAATATATACCAAATTCAATTAACATGGAGGAGCTAAAGTTTTGAAAGCTAATTTTTTAAAAACTATTCGTGCGATTTTTACAAAACTTGGCAGTTTAACATAATTTGAGTCGTAGAATCGAAAAATGGAAAAAAAATGGCATGTTATTTCAGAAAACTTCCGCTTTTGTGTCAAAGTACCTATATTAGAACAATGCTATATATAAATCTAATACACATCCTATGTCGCTCTTTCGAGACATGTAAAACGCAAATTGTATTTCGTCAATCGGCCCAATAGAACGGGAGGTATAGAACTGTCCCTTTTTTCTTGCGCAGTGTACATAGTACTTTGATACGGCAGTACGTTTGGAAAATAAATTAATCCCTCTAATTCTCGTCTTGATTCAGCTGGGCTACTTGTAATATAAAATTATTATTAACTGCTTTCTGGAAATTAATGGAAACTATACGATAACAAATATGCGGTAAAGTAGCCTGATTATAGTAAAGTAAAAATAAATCAACTAATTCGTATTTGTGTATGTGTGTGACAGTGTTGGGTAAAATGTAATTGCAGTTACAATTAATTTGGAGCATGTAATTGTAATTAAATTACATAATTGTTTTGTAATTTGAAATCTAATTACAATTACAATATAATTTCAATTACATTATAATTATAATTACAAAGTAATCGTATAATCTAACCATAATTACATAGTAATGGTGAAATCTAATTAGAATTACAAAGTAATTGGAATCACACTGTAATTCTAGAATCTAACTACAGTTACAATGCACTTGCAATTACATAATCTAATTACAATGACAAATGTAATTGTGATTGTAATTGCATTTACAATATAACTGTAATCGTAATTTCGTTAAGTAATTGCAATGACATAAGTGGGAAAGTAATTGCTCCTTAAAATTTCTGTTACAAAGTCTAGTGGAACTGTGATACTAATTGAAAATTACAGTAAATGACAGTATATCTGAAATGGTTCACCATTTTGGGTAGCGAATTGTTAAATAATACAAAGCGATAGTAGCATATAAGAAAATTATTGGTATCTTCATCAGGAATCATCGTGATTAATTTTTTTTGCATGTGCTGCAGCATGCAATAGCAACATGAATTATTAACTAATTCTTTCTTAAATCCTACTGATATTTTCAGTAAATTTGTTAAAGAATTATACTTAAAGCGACATGTATTTGCAGGAACTAATTTTGTCTGTTTCATGTAGAATTAAATAGACATAACTTTGTTAAACAAACATGTGTATTAATGAAGTCCACAGATAGATATGTGGATGATTTGATTAAGGAAAAGCAAACAAGGACTGAACTTCTATGAAACGAGATGCCTTTGTGGAGGACATATTAAAGGAACTTGTCTTTTTTTTAATATTAGACAGGAAATAAACACGAAAACTTCACTTCGTCGTATTGTTTGTATTCCATTTATCTACCAAAGCTGGTAGAAACATGACGATCCATTATCATTCTACTTAACTACTATGTGTGCTAAAATTTTCCATAGTAATATTGAGTGTGAATTAGTTTATTATTAAATATAACACATGTTTTCAAGAAATTAATGTTAAAAACATTATTTACTTACAAGTGATTGCATCTGGACGATCTATTTTACAGAGCTTCAGGTAAAGTAAACAGGCATAATTTTTAAATGCCTATAGATGATTGTTCCGGCAGAAGGTTAGGTTATATGGTTACAGCAAAGCACACAAAGGCTGTCTGCGTAAGGAGAGACATACTTTTGTGGAGAACTTTCTAAGGGAAACTCTCTGGTTTTTCACATTACAGTGTGGAAAACCACGAAATAGCTTATCCAATTAGCCCATTTTGCCGAGATTTAAACCCGTGTCAAAATAATAGTGTTAGCGATCTTACTGCTTGGTCCCTGGTGGACTTTAAATGCAGAAAAATTGCCTTCTATTCCGCCCGAGACCATCCTGTATAATTACTGAGTGAACTCCAACTTTCAGTAATGATATGAAACTATGAAACAGACTTTTATTAAATATAACCCATATTTAATGCCCCTGCCCCAATGAGTTGCCATGGTTTCAGGCAGAAATAAACAAACATAATGTTAGTAAAAAGAAGTGTCTGATGATGACAGCTGCAGGCAGAAAAATGAAATTATTTTCTATCTGAGAATATTCTGCCTAATTGCTGAGTGAATTCCAACACGCAGTAATGATATTAACTATAAAATAGGTTTTTATTAAACGTAATTCATATTTTTAACAAATATTTCAAATATTTAAGTAATATGCGAAATGCAAAATCTCGTAATGGTATTAACTATGAATTAAACCTTTATAAAATACAAAACATGATTGCGATGCATAGTTAAAATAACTTTTGCTGCAAGTGAGTTGCTTATGCAGGAAATATTTCAGATAAAAATAAGTACGTGTACATTTGCCAAGCAAAAGTACAAGTTGATTGTTTATTTAATTTAATGTGAAAAAGCATATAAGGGTAAGGATGTCATTGTGCCGTATTTTTTAAGCAAAACTAGTTTGTATTCGAGAAATGAAAACCATGAAGCTCTACCACTTTTCGGAAAAAGTCTTAACTACTCGATTACTGCTAAGCTAAAAATTAAATTGCGTTTGCAGTCACATTGCAATACTAAATACCTGTATGTTATAACTGCAATTAAAGCTGCATTAGTTATAGTTTTAACGTTAAAATTAACTACACAGAATCACCAACTTTGTTCAGTTAATTTAACACAGCTTAAATTTTAAAGATAAATTAAAGATATTATGCTTTGGCGAATGACAATATTCTGAGAAAATACTATACGCAAGGGCACTTGAATGTTTAATTAAGATTTTATATTTCTCGCACTGACAGCACTTTCCCTAAGCTGCTTCTAGGTTATTTACGTTCATTTCGTCCGTCAGTTTCACAGGCCTGATCGTGTCTGCAGATTTTGTTTTTCCCGGGGACAATAGTACCTCTTTTAAAAGAATGGTTTTTTTCATCGATTCCCTTACACTTTTGTCTATGATATACAATATACAACATAACCATAGCATAAATATTGGTGAATAAATAGCTTAAAACTAACAATTAGACTAAGAATATGAACAAAAGCTTTGGAAACAAATGGTTTATCAGATTTAATTTTTTGGATTATTATTATATTTAATTTTAAAACGTAAACAAATTTCAGAAACAAAATCACATATCGTAATTGCATAAAAGTATGATTTTAATTAACGTGACGGCTGCTTGATGTTTTGATGCAATATTTTTAATATTTAGCAAAATTGTGTAACTTAAATAACCTATTTCAAATATTATTCAACCTTTTTTTTTTGTATGTGTGTTTCCCCTAGCACCCTTTTTTTGTTTCGTTTTTGCTTTCCGTATTATTCAACTTTTTTTCCCTTTTCTTTTTTGTCTTCCATCCGATTTTTCACTTGACTGAAGCCTGTTTCTGCTAGGTAAGATGAAGGAAAAAATTGTTTTGTAATAACTTTTACTTCGAAAAATTTCTCTCAAGTGGCTTTTAAATTCGGAAACGTAACGTACACATGTGTTTTAAATAAGACTTGTGCTTGAACATCTTCCTTCAATGCAAAGAACTCTTTTTGCATTAATAACAACAAGATGAAATATATCGTAGTTCAGCGGTTTTATCAGCTGTGCTGGTGCATTCGTATTTTCAGTGCTTGTATGTAACAATATACCTCCTGAATACGTTTTGCGTTCTTCGTAATTTTTCGGTTGTCTTTTCTTGTGTTCCTGTGTTTTACTTTTTTATATTGAACTTTTTACGTAAAAAATTTAAATGTTTTTAAAAAGTGTTATTGATTTTTAAAAACACGTGAAAAAATGTTCACGTATTTTTTCCTTTATATTTATTTTTATCATTTCTTTCTTACTGTGTGATACAGCGTTATATCAGTAAAAATTAATTCAAAATTTATTAATAAATTTTTGTGATCAGTTGGATTTTAAACATAAATCTCGCATAAGTATTTGAAAGTATTTCTTAGCCATCCAGTTCGTTTGGAGAAAATGTTAACACAAAACCAGGCGTAGTAGAAGTAAAAGCAGGTGAAGTGTACTTAGATATACTTCCAATCTTTATTCACAGAATGAAAGGCTTATCTTATTCCGAAATCCTCACTCCATCTTTTCCTCGGATTTAGAACCGATATGGTACATTTAGAAGGTTCGAAAGAGAAAGAGAGCTGAAGGGTGTCTTTTAAAAGATACATTGCGTCCAGTAAAATTTTAGGATTACAAAGATATGAGAGAGGAGTAAATGTGACATTTCTTTATAAATGCTTAACGTTCACTAAGTTTTTAAACATCGGAATTAGAAGGCGTCTGTTTTATTTCACCTCCTAATGTAATAAATATATCAAAGTAAATAACAATGGGTAGCTTTTCTGAGTTCATTTGATATAAGGTCACATAATATACATGTGCGATAAAGTAAATGACTAAATTTTGAAATAATTGTGAGCTTTTGTGTACGAAAATTATATTAGAACACTAGACACTTGCTAATCACTGTGTCACAAGTAATTTTTTGAATTCATTTGATGCACGTTTTCAGATGATGGTAATGACAGCGAATCAATTATATGAAAAGGGGAAAAATACACGGTAAACGAATTTTTTTATATTGATTTATTTTGAAACTGTTACTTAATATTAATCGAAATTCAACATTAAGCTCAAAAACGTTATATGAATGCAATATGGTCAAATATCTTTGCTTCTTGCTTTCCACTTACCTTGATTTCTTTTAACTAATTAGAGTTAAGAAATTAATACAGACTGTATTTTGTTTCTGTTTCGAGATATAGCAATATAGATACTTTTCTGAAGTAAGCGGTAACAAGTTATTAACAGCGGTAGTTTCCATCACTAATTTGTTTAGCTTGTTTAAGAAGAAAAGTGCGTATTTTAAGAAGTTCACGTTATAATTTTCCAAAATTTTTACCGCACACATTCAGACATCAAACGGCATCTACAATTTTGCCGTATTTTTTTAATACTAAGATTGTAATGCTCTTTTTAAATGGAATGTTATAATGATTTTAAATATTATTAGCAATACTTTGCGTTAACTTGGCAGCGTTGTATGAACATTAAAATAAATTTCGGTAGTAACTCTACATTGATGCACACTGTTTCACATTGAAATTGCAGCACTAAGAAGGAAAATCCGTAAAGTTTAGCAGTTTTTTGACAAAAGGTATAAGTGTAGCCAAGATATGCAAATGAACAAACTTAGTCGCTTAGCCCCAACTAGCGCCATGTGGAGATGGGTTGCTTACGTGGTAAAAAAGCCTAAATCAATGCAATTTCGTCCTGTCATATGAGACTCCAGAAATCGGACTTTATTTTGTGGTCTGAGAGTGTAATTTCTTGAGTTCGTCGATATGCTTCTTACAATCACCAATTCCTAACGGAGAGGAGCAAAATCCTAAAATTCAGAGATGTTGGTTTATCATTCCGGCAGATATTTGAATGCTTAGGCCAAATTGTCAGCACTGTTGTACTGTTATGCATCTTAGCAGTTGCGGAAAAAGAGATGAAATCGGATGAAAGCAAGCCGTGGTGGAAGGCAAACTGTTACTTGGATAAATAATTAGATTAGAAGATTGGTGTGTAGTGATCCTTATTCTACAACGAATGAAAGTGAACGTGGACTTCACAGACTAAACTGAAGAGGTCCAGCTTCTGTATAAATCATCAGAAGACACTTGCACCAACCTGGGTTGTAAGCTACAAGACCAGCGACATGTGTTTCATTGGAACCAAGCTACCACTTTCATAGGTTGTCATGGTGTAAATGCAAATGCGAATAGAGGATATCATCTTCAGCGAGGAGTCTCGCTTCTACCTCGGTAACAGCCATGGTCAGATTACGTAGCAACGACAGAAATCAGCCTTCATGAGAAAATGCCGTACTAGGTCTGCTTCCGGAATAGTGAAGGGTGACTTAAGTTACGCAGGCGGTCCCCTCTAGTCTTACTTCGTGGAGCGTTAACAAGTCAGTGTTATATTGATTTGCTGGTGGGGCAAGTAGTAAGCCAGTCCTACAAAGCTGCCTCAGGAACCGATTTAATACTTTCCCCCTGTATTTGGTCATTTGCATATGCTTAGCATGGCTGTCTGTCCTGTAAATTTCAAATTTCTACAGCCTTTCCTTCTTGGTGTTGCAGTTTCAAAGCTGAGCAGTGTACTTATAAATTTTGCTGGAGGAGAGACGGGGAAGCCTACATATCATAAATGTTAATTATTTATTTATTTGTACATCTCTAATCAATTTGAACACCTGAATCTTGCAAGGAGTGATGTGTAAAGAAGTGATGGTATACAAAAGTGATCAAATAATTTATATGAGATTATTTTTAAAGGATTCAGCAAGTATTCGAAAAATTTTGACACTGGACTCCTTATGACCAGGTTTGAACTTGGTAGTTGTGTTTTTGTGCGTAATTGTCACAATAAGCAGGAAGATCGAGCGGAAAGAGCTGTCGTCTGAAATATGTAAAAATAAAAAAATTGTTAAATTTGGAGGGATAACTTTTTTAATGGTAAGTATTTGAAATGTACTGAACTCATAATCAATATTTTCAGGGTATGTTTCGTAGCGTATAAGGAATTTAGCATATTTTATATGAGGCATTACTTATGTAACTGTATGAATATTATGTCAATAAAAGAAGAAGGTAACGATGTAATTACAACTTCTAGTTTTGAGATACTTGACTATATTAACTAAAGTTTATAGTGTATAAAAAATCCAGGACATTCAAACATACTAATATTAATGGTAATGCAACCTCCCTTTTTTAATCCACAGAAACAATAATTCAAATGTAAGTAACTGTTAGTATCCCGTAGGCTATTAAAGAGATGGAATTTTATAATAGTTTCCTCTATGTAAAGCATTTTCTATCATTACGTAACGAAACACTTTTGAACTTCCCCGTAAATCTTGTGTCTGAAACAAATGGTATAACAATGCATGTTGCCTAATTCAGAATTATCCGTGTCTATGGGAATGGAAATTATTTAGGAATATATAGATGGAATAGTTAACGCTGTGTAATTCCAGAATAGAAAAGTATTTGCAATATTTATTGCCTTACATATATTTTTTTTTGGGGGGGGGAGGAACGCTATATGAAACTTTTATGCTTAAAATAAATGTTTGTTTATTCGCAAAAGAATATTGTTTTGATGGTTATTGTATTTGAACATTTAATTTGTAACTTACAGAGACTAAGAATCGTGGAATACCCTTACTCATAGGATCCAACACGACCGCAGAAGAAGGACAAAAGGCAGTAATGGAATGCGGGGTGAAAAGCTCATCGTTTCCGCATATTGAGGTAAGTGTCTCCATCTATCGAGCGTAAAAAGAATTAGGTAGTCAACAATTGGCACTGCTCTTTGGACGAATCGATAAAATGGGGATGAATTTTCAGCAGGTCACATGGGCATATTTATGGTCACAGTTAGGCATTTAATAATCAAATTCAGTAAGTTTTCAGTAATAACGTCTATAAATTTTAATTTATTAGTCTCTTTAATTAATAAATTATTCAAATATTTTTTACTTTAAAAATGAAAACGCTGCTAGGCTTTTAATAAGTCTTTGTCTTCATAGCATTTCATCTATTTAGAATGAGAAGTAGGGAAATGAAACTTAAGTTATATGTAAAAAAAATATTGACTTTTGTTTTTTTTTAGTGGATTTCAGTATTGTTTTTATGAAGAGTTCAAGTTGTAAGTAATTAAAACTGCACGGAAAAGGTGATGCAATTAGTATTGAATTTTTTGCTGTTTTTTCTTTCCTTTTTTAAGTTTTAATGATTAATAAGTGAATAAAATAAGTGTTTTTATACAAAGTATGATGAATTATTGCAAAGAAAGATATTAATTTATTGAGGGGATTAATTGAATTTCATGAGAAGATTTGTGTGTAAACTTTTCGGACTAAACAAGGGTTTTAACATTGAGCACCGCGTACTGTAAAGGCTTTAAGTTAACTTTTCATGGACAAATGTCAGCTAACTACAGACTGTTCCAGTAAAAACGAATGAGCGCGATTTTGAAATATGATGTTCTGCATCTTTCGTTCCAACTAGCTAGTTTCATAAAAGTGTTAAATAAAGTATGTTTTATTTCATAAAAGTGGTTATAATTTTCTTGTCTTTGGTGCTATTAGTCCATGTAGAAACCCTTTTGTAAGAGCTGGATCTCCAGGTAAGTAATGATGGTATAACCCAAAATTTAATTTCTAAAACAGAAGTGCGATAAGCTAGGAGCGGTAAACAAAAAGTAAACCAATAAAATGGTACTAAATAAAAAAAAGAGTAATTAAAATTAAAGAAGATGATTAACAAGGACATTTAATAAGGACAAAAGAAAGGTAAGTGTTTTGAATACTTCATGGTCAAATAGAACTGCATCTTTATTTTCCCTTTATTCTTCTAGAAAGTGCAGGGAAGCCTGATCAGACAACCTATAAAATTCTTCTTTACGAAGGGAATTAATACTTTATAAGGTATTTCTCACGCCTTCTTAGCACGCTTTCGTGGTGTAGCGGTCAGCACACTCGGTGCGTACTCGAGAGGTCCGTGGTTCGAGTCCCGGCGAGGGCATTTGCTCATTTTTCATGTCTCCTGTTTTCAAAAAATGTCTAATGTCTCTACAGTGGCGCCCAAACTAAAAAGATATTGGATGATGATTCTCCATCACCAGGATTTGGCGATTGGGTCTCCTGATCGCCAATCGCCCTTTGGAAGGGGGGAGTATATAAGGTATTTCTCACGCCTTCTTAGTGTGCCTTCGTGGTGTTATGGTCGGCACACTCGGCGCGTATTCGAGAGGTCTGTCGTTCGAGTCCCGGCGAGGGCATTACTCATTTTCCATGCTCTCCTGCTTTAAAAAATACCTAATGTCTCTACAACCTTAACAAAATACTTAATTTCGACAGTCTTTTCTTCTCAGCTGCAAGCGTTTTCCCATTTTTTAAAACTCTTTTTACAGAGAAAAGAAGTATAAACTGAATGTTTAATATCAGCATTTGTTTTATTAACTGTTAAATGTCATGTTGCAATAACAGCAGAATTTTCTGCTATTATTTTGCAATTCATTATCCCAACAAAATACCAGATCTCGTCTTATTTGGAACTCAGTGAAATTTATGATTATAGATTTACGATTTCATTCAAAAACTGAAAGGTACTGGGGCTGGGCGTTAGTCGAATTGAAGCTTTCCTGTGCTTTATCTAATTCAGTCCTATCTCTCGTACTTTATCTAATTCAGTTTGCCCTTATATGCTTCTTATATCAGGTTTGAATTCCAGCATAATTTTTACTAATTGTCGTCGTTTTTATTTTGCATGTGGGACGACCGTCATGTTAAATTAACATGAATGAATAATATTGTTCAGTTTAAGCAGTACTAAACTGATTTAATTAATAATGTAATTCTTATTATTTTTATTATTAGCTAAAAGATGTGGGTTAGAGAATATGGATTGAATTTTGTTTACTTATAATGCAGTCAAAAGAGCTGTTGAATGAAGCTTGATTTGATTTTTGAACGGGCTGCTAATTATTATTATTTCTGTTGAAAGAAGTCGTTCAGACAGCAGATACTCAGAAGTTTGGAACGCTGATGCAAAAATTTCATTTACGTAATGCTTGCATTAGCGTTACATGCAAAATTTTTGAATTTCCAGACGGCATGCGAGAAGGAAGAGCAAGACTAAAAATACTTCCGACAAATTAAATGAAGGTGCACTTTAGCTGAAAGACATGACCAATACTTTGCTCATTTTGTTTCGTATGTGCACACTGAAATATTATGTAAAAATTAAGTAATTATTAAATTAGAATCTCAACGCATGAAGAAATGTCTAAGCACAAGTTTTTCCAGTGGTTCTGAATTAATGTAGAATTAATGAAGAGGCAGAAAAAAACCTGTCATGACCGTCAAATTATTAGGCGTTCATCACTATTTAGGAGGGGAAAGTCAAAGTATTCTAGCCTATCTCATCGAGTCTTTTTTTTTTTTTTTTAGTTTCCATTTTATTTCTCTAGAATTAGTTATTATGTTGTTTGAAGTAGTAGTCAGATTATGTTAGGTCACTTGAATATGGCAAAAAAAACAAGGGTAGTCAAATTAGACTTAGTAAATTTGTCAAATCTTATTTTATTACTGAAGCAGAATTAAAAGAATTGTCAAATAATTTCCTGTGTTAACGGCAAAATAAGATCCTTTTTATTTTATATTATTTTTCCTTTTTACAGTGAGAAAAGAATTTTATGGGGATTCTTTTAGTTTGATGAAATATAATTTCTAGGCAATTTTAGTCTACTTATGTATCTACCTTTTACTCGATGAAAATTATTTTGTGCAATGTAATTTACTTCGAATATATTACTGAAAATTACCGAATTTTATTTCTGGACGTAAACATTAATTAATGTTCGAAATTCCATTAATCCTGCACAGAGACTTTACCATAAATATAAAATTTGAGCTTGAAATGCTCTTTTTAACATTTCACCTTTAGCCTTGGTATGCGTATTAAAAATTTACCTGAAATAGCTATATAGTACTTACTCGCTTGTATAATGTCTCGCAAATGTATGCTTTGCGTAAATATCACTTTGAAATTTTCTAGTCATTAACAAAATTATGGAGATTTACATATTAGCGACACTAATACCAGACGGTGCCCGCCGAAAGCATCGCAGCAAAAACATCGCGGACGAAAACGTCGCGGTGGAAATGTCGTGGTACTAAACATCATGGGAGGAAATAAAGCAGAGAGAAAACATCGCAGTTCTAAAAATCGTAATACAAAATATCGTGGTCGAAAATAAAGCGGTTAAAAAACTTCTCAATTTAAAAACATTCGTCGTCGAAAATATCGTGGTAAAAGATAAAGCTCCTACAAATGTTCGCATGATGAAAACATAGTACACAGGCGTTTTTCAGGCTTTAATAATTATCAACTGATATTCGCATTATGATTTGTGAGCGCAAGCTGGAATGATGGATAATTTTTACTTTCATATTTTTTATTAAATAATAAATATTTGCTGAAAATGTAAAATGGAAAATTAATGCAACTTATTCTAAATTCTTATATATCTTCCTTTAGTTAGTTCCTATAGAAACTTCTAAGTTATCTTCCTATAGAAAATTAATGCAACTTATTCTAAATTCTTATATATCTTATATATTCTTCCTATAGGACTTAATAGAATTTTAAACTGACATGGTTAATTAACAAAGGTCATTAATAAATTATTTTTTATAAAGTTTTACTGGTAATTTTGCATGAAAAGTATAATCTAAAAAAGATTAGGAAAGGGAAGATAAGTAACTGCATGACCTTATCTATAAAAAATTGGTAAGTTAATTATGAGATTATTTTCTGCACTTATGTTAATCTAACACTCTTATAGTGAAAATTATTTCTTGTTTTGCTTTTAAAAATTTATTAGTTAATCAAAAATATGAAAGTAAAAATTATCCTTCTTTCCATCTTGTGCTCACAAATCATTAGGCGAATATCCATTTACAATTATTAAAGCCCAGAAAACGCATGCGTGCGATGTTATCCTCATTCGATGATTTGTAGCTACTTTATTTTTTACCACGATATTTTCGACGACGATGTTTTTAAACTGCGAAGTTTTTGAACCACTTTATTTTCGACCACGATATTTTGTACCACGATGTTTTAGGACTGCGATGTTTTCTCTTTGCTTTTTTCTCCCACGATGTTTTGTACCACGACGTTTTCCCCTTGCGTTGTTTTCTTCGCGACGTTTTTGCCACGATGTTTTCGGCTGTAACCATACATACAGAGCATTTACAACTTAGATGCTGGTTAAGTTCATGCGTATAAATGAATATGTCTTTTTAGACACATAACAGAAAAAGTCTGTATATAAATTGAAGTTTATTATTTTACGAATAGTAATGCTATTATATTTTTTAACCCCGTACGCTAAATTAAAGCTGGCAGCAATAAAATGTCTATAAAAATACTACTTTTAAAAATTTAAACATATTTTACTTGTTTTATTTTAACTATATTTACTGTACAAACGATGAACATAATATTTTGTAAAAAAATGAATGCTTTCCTAATAAGGAAAACGCTTATTATTATTTTAAAAATTTTGTAAATAATGTTTTTCCTAGGATAAGCATCGGAGAAATTAGTTTTACACTTCTGCAACTGAAAGGGGAAAAGCAGAAACAGTGAGTTTTCTACTTTGTTTTAAGGAACAGACTCGTTATTCATAATATTGCAGCAATCTTCCTCGAAGCTGTTATCGAGTTGCGATGAAAATCCCCATACATTCTGAGCATGTTGCAATTCGTTGTCAGCGGAAAAGCTCGTTTCATGCATTTCTGAGAAAGGCAGTTTTCAGATTGCGTAAAGGTTATTGGTTATTTGAGTCTCTAACAAAACTATTACTCTAGTCTTCGAAATTGCTTTCATGTTTTTCTTCGTAAGCTGTAAAATGAGCGGCTTAGACTATTGTTTTAAGTAAAAGCATAGGATTTATATAACAGAGAATCATATATAAATTAAAAAATATTCTTTTTCTCCTGGTGGCGTTGAAAGATGAAATGTCGATTCTGTGGAACTGCTGTGGCGAATATGTAACCTAAAATATAATAAATCTTTAAACATGAAGTTAAGAGGATAGTTTATACATGTGTATATGTATGGGAAAATGAATGTAGATTATTCTTTCAAACAGAAGTGAAAACTTTTTCTTCTTAGCTGGAGATGAGTGCTCTATTTCTGTCTTTTTGTGACGACTTCTAAGTTCTTCATAATCATGAACGTATAGTTGCGCTTTACTTTGCTTACAAAACTATGTTTTACCATCACTGAGAATAAGAAGTTAAATTTAAGCCTTGTAAGTTAATGATAGAAATTCATTCAATACTAGACGATTTTTCCGGTGAAAAAAATATGAAACTCAAATAATATATTGTCAAAAGCCTATTAAACTGTAAAATGTTTTCCAGATAGGCAGCAGTATTCTTCTGTAAGAATATTAATTGAAAGTAACTGATCATAATTAATTAAAATTCATTAGTCGATACAAAGAAATAAAAAAGGTTCGTTTCTACTAAAAACGTGTTGCTGTAGAGTAAACGCAACTGTACGAATAATTTTGTTTTTTTTAGTATAAAAAACACATGCCAGAAATAAAATAATATAAAATATTTTAGGAAATTTTTTTCCCCGTGGGTTGCAGTTTTTGAGCTCAAAAACAAAGGATGTGACTCTGGTTTGAAAATCAAAATGCTGGCTTTGTTCTGAGCTTTGGAATTTTAATGTTTGAGAGAATAAATGCAGGCAATCCGCAATAAGAAATGAGTGCGAGGAAGTTTAACATCATATAGGATTAGCTTAACTTTTGAGTGAAGTTAAATTTCAACCGAAGAAATTAGCAAAAAAAGCAAAAAGGCAATCACGCTAAGCCGTCATTCATTCAGCAAATGGATGCTATTTTGTCTCCTACTCCTAAAAAAGACTAGTATAACTTATGCTGGCTAAAAGAAAAATTATTTTAAGAAAATCTGGAAAACAATCCACCATTGATG
Organism: Stegodyphus mimosarum; assembly: GCA_000611955.2. Lineage (NCBI taxonomy): Eukaryota > Metazoa > Arthropoda > Arachnida > Araneae > Eresidae > Stegodyphus > Stegodyphus mimosarum. The sequence goes on along the minus strand of KK114019.1, from coordinate 62,179 downwards.
CTTATTATTGATTAGGTTTGAAAGTCATTCATGAAATCATGTTTGAGGTCTCTGTATCATATAACATAATTGAGAAGAACTACGAATCCTTCATTACATTTTTAACCCACCGTCATTTAACGAAAGCGCGCATTATTTTAAAATACGTAAGCAAATTGTGTATAGCTATAGAATAATTAGGGCAGAAACTTAAATACGTTGTTGCAACAGCTAAAACGTATTTCTGTGTAGTTTTGATTTGAGTACTGTAATATGCATAATTTGGAATAGAATAGTTTAAAGACGGAACCTAGACATTGCAGAAGATAGATTATAAGGTATGTTCTCTCTCTTTTCCGTTTGCCTTTGTAACTCCGCTTGTAACTCGAAGCATGCTCGATGGGTATTCCGAAGGTCTGGAGTTCAAATCCCAGGGAGGGTATTGAGGATTTCTTCAGTTTCTTGTCTTCAAAAATTTCTAATGACACTACAAGGTATCGAATGAAAAATTGTCATAGTCTGATGGTCTGTCTTATTTTATTCATTACTTAAACTCGAACAACTTCCTACTCAAGAGGTATGCATTTAATCAAGAGAGCTCTTCGAAACACACTATTTACTGAAACATATTTATGAGATTGGCCCCAGGTTTCGTAAAAGTGTGTGTAAATGAGTTGCGTAGCTGATAAGCACTGAAATTCAAAATATATTAGAGAAATAAACTTATATTGCTAAAATTTGCTCATATTAGGGAAGTTCTTTTGTCATAGCTTCGTGTTTTGCAATTTAATGCATCATATATGTACAGTCGGTCTTCAGTTCACGATTTAACCAGAATTTTTTATCTACTTATCTAGTCGGAAACGGAACATACATTTAAATTTCTTTTTTAATCAAGAGAATTCTAGTATTCTTTGAAATGAAATGTAATATTTGGCTAACTATGCGGTATGAATTACGAAATATTCTCACGTAAAGATGTGATAACTATTTGAAAACAGCTTTCAGCAATCATCAGTTCAGGAGGGCCACATTTTCTTGCGACGTCAGTGAAATACAAACATTAACTGTCTTACTATGGAGACAACAGTTTTGGTTTTCTAATGAAGCATATAGGTTTCTGCAAAATAGAAGCTACAGTGAAGTAGATAGCTTTGAATTCAGCTGCCTAACAATAAAGTGTCTTTCCAGTGCGTAGTCACGAACAGAAATCGATACTGAGTAGCAATCTGTTATCTTCTGCGAACTTCTTCTGGGTTTCTAGCTGTTTAAAAAAAGTTTTTAAATTGCTTTCAGACAACACTGGCTGTTTGTCTTCAAACATTCAGCCATCTTACCACATCCCAAATCTGTCTTGCTTCTAAACGGCCTACAGCTCACTACCTCAGAGTTTCTATAAATGATACCGCGATTCCATAAAATATATTAATTTGTCTAAAAAATACTGAAATCAAATACTACATTGTGGAAATTCTCAAGCAAAAGTACTTTGTGCAAGCGCTTTCTACGTCTGTTAATGATGTCATGACACTGTATACATTTCAGAAACAGGCAGATCGAATTGGATTATGTAATGATAATTATATTTTGCTTTTGCTTATTCCATGAAATTCTAGGGACTATTTTATGTCGACTAAAAACATGCATTCAAATGTAATCAAAATTAGCAAATCTTCTGTTCACTCATATCTCTCTAATTTTGAATGCAAAGGAAAATAGTATTTTCATAATTATTAGAGCATAATAAATATTTTATTAATTTAACATTTTCCTTAACAGGAACCCTATTAAACTTTAGATTTATTATTTCAGAAACTTTACTATTTACGCTGTCAGAGTGCTTACTTGCGGAAACACTTTTAACTAATTTCTCTAGTTTCTTTTAACTAAATATCTGAAATCTCACAGTTAGGATCAGTATTTAAAGAAACCAAACTTATAGACACATTCTGGAAAACATGTATAAAAATATAAGCTCAGATATAATTATATTCTTTCTAGTGAAAATAAAATTTTTTAACCATTTTTATAAATAGGACTGAAAATGTGAATATATATATATATATAATAATTTACGCAGCTGCTAAAACTAAAGTATTCTAGAAAATAATAATTAACAGCTGAAAGACAGGGTATTTATTACTGTGATTTTCCGGCTAGAAATTTTCAGGTATCAAAATTCGATGCCTATTAGAGTGATACTACAACTGTGCTATCTAATTCATAACCTTCAAAAATGAAAAACATAAAATTGTATAGACTGTATAAAAGAAGGGCTAAGTACGTTTTATCCTAAGAGAATAAAAAAGTGGAGTTAAAACAACATGATCAATAACTGAGCAAATTTGGGAGAGCTAGACATAAAAACAGCCAAATCTTTAGTGTTATCTTAAAAGTACATTGCGGAACAGCATAATATTGCATACATAAATATCGGTGACATTTTTACCTGTAAATATTAACGTAAACTAAATGCAGGACGTCAAAGGAACTCTTTTTGCAACTCAAATGTCATAAAGGAGAACTGGAAACTTGTGAGGAATAAACTATCACTGATGCTCCTTTTAAGGCATAGCTATATTCTAAGTTCCATTTTTATCTTCTGGAGGTTATATCGATGCAAGAACGTGAAAATGTGCAGTGTCCTCGCCGGGATTCGAGCACCGGACCTCCCAAACACGTGGTTCCAGTTACACCCCAAAGGCATTTGGAAAGAAAGGAGAAAATACCTTATAACGTTAATAAATATGAAAAATAAATTTCATTGTATAAGCTTAGTTATATGCAAATCATGTGAGAAACATTTTCTTCCCTCGAACTAAAGGGGACACCCGGGTGCCATCAAAAGTATTCCAAATGACATCAGAAATATTGGGAATTTTATACAGCACTGCTACAAATAGATCGCTAAGCATTTTAAGTCTTCGAAATTCAAACTCGTAAGAAACATTTTACATTACAGAGGTAGTAATTTAAAATCATTGGTTTCAAACTGCAGTTTGTAGAATTGCTAAATTTCGAAATTTTATATGTGATGAAATTCAGTTTCATACAGTCCTAAATCGATGTTCCTAGCTAAACGTTTCTTCATCAGTATGAGTCATATAATTTTGACATTTTCTTTTTTAGGGTTAATTTTACGAACTACTTCCAGAAACATCTTGTACAGTAACAAATTAGTTACTATCTAGAACTTTCTAAGCACAAAAGTTTTAATTTCACATATTTCTACTATAATGTGTTTTAACATAGCATAAAAGCCTATTGTATGTGTTTCATTTTTTAAACTGGAGCTTTCACTTTTTAACCTATATTTACAGCCAACATTTGAAGATATTCACAGTCATGGAATCTTTCTGATATATCATGTAAGACATGTATACGTATATACAGTGGATAAGAAAATCAAAATGTGATATTATTCAGTAAAATGACCCTATGTCAGGCACAACAAAATAGTTCCTAAAACTGATGAAATGACAAGGGAAAGGAAAATTTATTAGGTTAATTATATGGTCTTCAGAAGAAAGTAGAAATTCAGTAAATTAACTGTCTTTCCGATACCAGCAAATAAATTGACAGGTGAGTCAAATTTAAGTAAATTGAAGTAATTTAAGCTCTTGAAAGCAAATCTCATCCTCATATCTTTTGAAAGATTGGAATTGCTAAAATAAATGAGGCTGTAACAGCTTTAAATATTGTTTTTAATCTTTTGTACAGTTTAAATAGACTAATATTAATATGTAACTGAATGGAAACGTTTTAAATGCACGAAGAATAGTTTTAAATATTGTTGCTAATCGTTTGTACAATTTAAATAGACGAACATTAATATGTATCTGAATGGCAATGTTTTAAACTCACAAAGAATGTGTCATCTTCATTATAAAGATGTGCCAAGAAGGAACTTCCGGTTATTTGAGTGTCAAAAGGACCAAAGAAAGGCTGGCTAGACATTTTCATTGGAGGAAGGTGTTACAAAGAAACCGAAGATTTTGTAAAAACCTGTGATAGTTGTCAGCGCGTTGGGAAAGGAAATGACAAAAAGAAGGCTCCACTGACGTTAGTACCAATCATTTCGGAAACGTTTACTAAAATGAAACTTGATACTGTTGGTCTTCTACCTATTTCAAGGACTGAAAAAAATATTATGACAGATCTGTGTATGTCGCCCAATAACCAAATGCTGTTGAAGTGACAAATATTTCTTTGCATTCTCTTAAAGTAAATGAGAAAGCTAAGTTTATAAAATTTCGAATTTTACTGAACGTTTCCCTTCGGAAAATGTCTCTCCGTTGGGGAAGAGGTTGTTAACGGCTTTAAATATTGTTTTTAATCTTTTGCACAATTTAAATAGACGAACATTAATGTGTATCTGAATGGCAACGTTTTAAATGCACGAAGAATGTAATTATATTTATTTTAAAATAGTTTAGAATTCGTTTTCTCTTTTTGCTTATGTGTCACCATTTTAAGTCCTAAATAAAGTTTTTGCTGTGTCCCATCAATGGAGTTTGCTTCATTAAAGGAAGTATCACAAGGCCTAATAAGGAAATAATTGTGCCTAACTTTTGGAAATATACAAATGATTTACCAAAAAATATTAAATAATATAATGTGCTTTAATACATAGCTTACAGCTTAAAGGTAAATTTATTTACGCTAAAAATATGCAAATATTTACAAAAGTCTAAGAAAGCGAAAAGAAACGACAGATTTTAATTTTAGTAGGAAGTGTTTAATGCGTTATGTTTTTAGCTAGATATCTATATTTAGTTGCAGTTTTTAAAAGAATGTGTATAATGCGGCTTTAAGATGTCACATGAATAATGTGACATTTATATTTAATTTGCCAAAGCATAATTTGAACGTATAACTAATTGGAGTTTTTTGCACTACGATGACGATATGAAATGTTGTCTTATATTTATAGAACTGCTAATTACAGAAGCTTCTTTCTTAAACCACTGTACCTTATTTTGAGAAGTAGTTGAATATATATCTCTAAGTTTAATATTTAATGAAGTAAATATCTGTAGCTATCTTCTTCGAGCACTCCTGTATAACACTGCATAGGAGAAAGGGATTTTTTAGTTCTAGATTCGGGGTTACAAAAAATTTTATGAAGAACGGTTTTATTTACATGAAACATTTTTAGTGAATGTTGCTCCTATTAAATCAAAAGTCGTATGATTTTGGAATTTGTGTTGTACCACAAAATGGCGAATAATTTTTATTTTCTGCTGTTTACTTGAGCAATGAAATAACCTGTTTCTGAGGGTATTTTAATGTTTTACTGCTTGTAAAAGTTGCATGTCATCGATCTGGTAGTTCTTATTTGTAGCAGGTCTATTATAAGCAAATGTTAATGAAAATTGCGTAAAGTGGTAATATATGAGAAGACTTCCACTTGTAGATGTTGTTAGATATATGAGTGCTAATATTAATTTTTTACAGCATTCGTGTTATACAAATCCGAAAAATATCAGCGTTTTCAGAAAGGATATTAAATAAATTCATAACTAAACAAACCTATTAAAGCAGGTTGAGTGTGTTCAAAAGATGCCTAAACACTAATCATAGTTATTGAAAAATGTTTTGTAGTTCAAAGATGAATTTATTTGAAATTCAGACTTTTATGCCATACAGAACATGCGGCGCATTGTAGATGTTAATGGACAAAATCTTGAAGCTCTAAGAATTTTTCCTTCTTTAGAACTCAGTAAACTTTTACAACTTTTTTACAAATTTTTTACAACTCTTTTACAACTCTGTACAACTTTGTAAACATAGAATTAATTAGTTTTACGGCCTTCCAACCTATAAAAATAATTAATGTCATCTTTTTTACTTATAAAATCGTTTTAAAAATAGCAATAGTTTTCGATGCATTTTCTTTCGTTTTGAAAAGGTTTTGTTTCTTTTGCTTGCACAATAATTCAAACCATTTTATTTTGTCACACTGGAGCCTTCGAGCTATATTTAAACATTCAGGGTCTTAGTTCACAGCACATGAAAGAGACAACCTATTTATAAATTTCTGTCAAACATGAACTTCAGAAACATTCCTAGATCATTAAATGTGGCAAATTTTGAAAGCACCTTGATGAAATTCCAATAGAAACTCCAATAGATGAAGTAATAAATCTCAAAATGGCTCAGTGGATTGAGCTGAGCGAATTGGCCCAAGGGATTGATTCTAGACCGATTCAGAAATTAAGGTTTTTCAACTGTGCACATTTTTCTTCCGTGAAGTTTGGTAAATTTCATGGGAAGTTTTACTAATTCCCATTATTCCAGATTACATACAATAATTCAGAAAATCAAATTAAGGTTATAGGAACCAAAGAAAGCCTAATCTACAATACTCTTTTTCTGTAACTAAAATTAATTTGTTTCTTAAAGTAAAGAAATTATCAACTTACAAAAGCATTTATTTAGTTACTTATGATTTGCAATCAAGAAAATCTTCTTTGCGTGTTTCACAGTAGCTTGCTTTGAAACACATAAGAGCAACACTTTTATCACAAGGATAATTCTTAATCTTCTGATAAATTTATAAAGGGTATCTTAACTACCTAACTAACTACTCATTCTTAGATGTTACCTCTGGGTGACGGCAAATTATCGTACATGCTTAATTTGACTGTGGGCTACCACACGAAATGTAAAAAAGTCAACTTTAAACTTTATTTTCTCAACGCTAACTTAAAATAATACAACACAAAATTTAAGGCTCGGTGACCACAGCTGTTTGCTAGAACTTTGAAAAACTCCAATGATTCTGTGTGAAATTACTACATCAACTGGACCGAACAACCAAAGTTCAGCTAATATTCAGCACTATCGAACCGTGCCCAAATGTATGGCGTTCACTTTTAATCTGATCTTTATTTATGCTTTAATTTGGTTTAATTGATTATGGCAAAGTACACTAGGGGTATCTGCCTAAGGAGATGGACGCCTTTGTGGAGGACTTTCTAAGGAAAACTGGCTGGTATACACGCTACACATGGGGAAAACCACAAAAACGCCCATGCAGCCAACCCGCTGATCTTTACACAAGCAAGTAGCAGCGCCGGTAACAGCCAAATCTCTGCTCCAAATCATGCCGATTATGATACTTCTTCTCTAATTATACTAAGCTACGTCTCTTGCCTTAAAGTCTGCACATTCCTTTGAAATGAGCGAGTGCATGACGAAACGAGGCATAAAGGAAAAAATTAACATAATCTTAACTTAATGGATGTGTTAATGGAACAAGAATCAGCGTAATACTCATTAATTTGCAGCTATTGCCACTGAACTAAAGTCCTGGTCTAGAACTAAGAATGCCAATAAACGTTATAAAAAGATCTTTGCGTCTAATTCCATAACCTCCTTTCACAGTCTTCTAATATAAGTATTTAAAAAATTCTTCATAGTGTTAACACCAGTCCAATAGTTAATATTTTTCATGTTAGTTCATAATAGAGACAAAAGGGGATTTTGAATTGTAATTTTAACTTCATACAAATCTTAAAACCCTCCATTCGAAATATTTTAGTTCCCACTGAAAAACCGTTCAAATTCAGGAAAGTTTCAAATAACAGAAAGTAATGATTAGGCGTTTATCTCCCATGATTTAACAGTAAACCTTTGAACACTCATCTAAACGCGAGAGGAAAATTTGCATTGCGCGAAATTCATTCTAACCCAGAAATTATCATTTCAAAGGGCGACAGAGGTGGTCAGATAGTCGTCATGAACAGAAACATTTGCACCGATGATGTCGCTAAACACTTAAATGACGCGCAATCTAATCGCTAAAAATCGTTCACCTTCGGACCTCTCAGAAATAACTTGTATTAAATCTTCACATATCCTTGCAACCCACTTACAAAAGTCGCTTATTTCATTTGTTTGAATTGTGCCAGATTATATGCTCAATCGAAAATTCATGCCAAAAGGCCCCTGCTAATTTATTCCTGGATTTATTTACTTTTTACTTTTAATATATTGCCCTAATTTCTTGGACATGTCAGTAATTCAAAACGCATGCATGTATACTTTCTTAAAGACGTTGTACGGCCTTGCCCATCAGAGCGAATGTCCTAATTTAAGTCGTCCTAAATCGAAAGTGTCATCACGTTCTCTTGTGTTCACACACGTCCACTTCTTTTCACTTTCCAGTCTTCTTGAATCTATGTCTATTTAAAGTTTCTTTAAAAAAATAGATTTTCTAAAGCAAATTCTTTCACTTTTAGCCGAAAACGAAATGAGGGTACTGAGTTTCTTAATGTCTTCCATCAACTACCAAATGTGATTCAGTGGTAATTGCAAATATAACCAGTTATACAGTTTCCGAGGCAAAATAGTATGATTGCAACAGGACGAATACATGAAACCAAATATATTGTAATGCGACAAATTTTATTCGAAAATTCGAGTGAGAAAAAGGGGCAACAGCAATGAAAAAAAGAAGGAAAATGGCTACGCCGAGCAAAGTGCTAGTGGGAGACAACTTGATAATCATTTACATTGCAGAATGGTGTTTTCGAAGCAAGTTCTTTCGCTGCAGCTATTTCTATAACCGTGAATCAGTTTCATTATATAAGTTTAACGAAAAATTTTCATGTTAGAAAATAGTGTTAATTTTACTGTGGATATGAGGCTCACCGCTTCAGAAAATAAAGCAATGCCATTAAATTATCTTTAAATATAATGTTTTATAATAACTCATCTCCCTCCCAGACTATATAATGGTTAAGGAAGCTCCCTGCGATATGGAAGGGCTGGTACATCCACATTAAAATGGCCACGAGTTCCGGCCTTAGTAGTGGCCAAGCCTGAGCCGCCTAAATACCTGCCAATGGGAAAAGAAAAGTACTTCTAAATGCATTTTAGAGTTGAAAGCTAACAACCATTATTTTCTTTTAGAAATGAATCCGTAATTTTTCGTAGCTAATTTGCCACCCCTTCTCAACGTCCATCTTTGGCCTGAGCTCCGTTGAGAAAACTACATTAATTTAAGTTAACCAAAGAAATTTAAATATACTAGCATAATTATTACTTAAGGAATTTTGTCTAATCATTGTTTTACCTTTAAATAAATGCAACAAAACGTACTACATATTATCGAGAATAAAATAACTGAATAGTAAATAAATGCATATTCAGAATAATTTCTGTAATCAGCTTTATGTAAAAGTACTCGTATGTTGGCGCGCCAGTTATTTGAAGACAAATTGGAAAAGGTCATTTTTTGGTTCACGTAACAATTCACACCATTCGTTTACTGCGGTAAGTTATTGAATTTACTGCAATTTACTGTTCCTGAGTACTATATCATTTGAACAGAAGGAAAAACGAATATCATGAAAATATCCAGGAAAAAAGGAATGCTCTGAAGGAAATCTGATTGGAACACCTAATTGGAACACATGTGAAGTTTTCGCTTTCAGCCTTCTCGAAATAGGGTGAAGGGAAAAATCTCGTTAGTGGTTGAAAATCCAGGTGTACTGTTTCTGTGCTTCCGAACAAAGTCAGGAATAAATTTTTAAACTATGTTTAGACACCTTCAGCAGTAGAAAAATGGCGTGAAACTTATAGAAACTTATACGCAAAAGAGTCAAGTACACTGACTACACAGGGAAAGTCTCGATGTTAATTGTTTTGAGATTACGGCAAAGGGATATATGTATTAGGATATATGCTTTGTAACTAAACTACTGTGCATTAACTTATACGTGAGCAAAGCCGCATGCATGATTTAGCCCGATCGTTGAAACTGACCACGGGATGAATTTCCAATGCTAAACGGTCTTATTCATTTGACCAAGCTGATAAAATCTAAAAACGATGCAAGGCAGAATGATGCTGGGAATAGTACTACAACGTAAGACCACCAATAAATAAGATACACTGAGCACCAATAACAGTAATACATTTAGAACAGATTACGCAAAAATAATTATACTATTTCTCAGGTTACAGAATGTTAGCAGTTTATGTACGCTTTTAATTTTCTACAAATTAATGTGTAGAATTACGATGTGAATGAGTTGTCGGAGAAATGATGAACTCAAAAAGTTACTGTACATCAAAAATTAGAATTCTACGGTGTACGAAAGGAGCTTAACTTCTGAAACATTTAGGTTATATTATTTTTACGCTTGTACCAGAAAGTAATAAACTTATGAGGCTTCAAGAAAGTAGAATAAAATGTAAAATATGAAATGGAAAATACTCTTCAAGGCAATGTACTCTTTAAGCCAAGTTACGAATTTTAGCCATCATTGCATTATACCTTTTTCAAAACGTTATAATAAATTATTTATATAACGTAATTTCTTAAAATTCATGAACTGTGAAATGCAGAAAACGTATGATCAATATTTTGGTGTTTTACGCTTACGTAAGATATAGAGCATTTGTGAGAGCAAAAGAGAAGTTGCTTGTTAGGCCTTCCGAGTTCCGTGATGCAAAGACATTTCAGTCGTGAAAATTTTAAGCTCTTTATCGATCTCAAAGAAATAGGGTACCTTATATATGGGAGAAATCGATGCCTGTCGTTTTAAAAACTTTCAGACTGACTTTAAATCTAGAACTCGCTATTTCCATTAATAATTTATATTTGAGCATTAAAAATATTCTGGAATTAATGCATTTTCTATGATCCGTTTTCCTTATATACGATATGCTACTTTAAAATCCCAAAATTAAATTCTAGGGAATGTCGTAAGAATAATTTAATCACAACATACAAAGTAAAAATCAATAAAATCGTTGAATAAGCTTTTTCGTTTCCAGGCAACCTGAAGAATTTAAGTTTGACATTTGTATTTTAATATTCGTGTTTATATGAGTTTCATTTAATGCTCCTTTTTTGCCCATTAGTTTCATTTTATAACACTAATCATTTTTAGGAGAAATTTAATTAGTTTCAAGATAGCTTTTAATTCTTAAAAAAATAAAAACACGAGGTATTCTGGATTCCTAATTTTCAATTTGGTTTCGTTACTAAATTATTTTACTTATGTTCTTTCGTTTATTATATACATGCTTGACTTCTTTTAAGATTTAATGTGTCGTGTTTCAGTTGTCACAATTTCAGTAGCAGCATTCTGTTTGTAATTTTGTTCTTTTAATTTAATTAGTGTTTTGTCAAGGTATGGGTATATTGTTTAGATATAAACTGGATTCCCACGTAAACCTTCATGCATTTCTGTAACTTTCCATTGTTCTATAGTGCGAGTTAGAAATATGGCTATACGTTTAATTACATCTTCTGATAAGAGTATTACCATTAGAACTAATGAGATACTGTCTTTGGGATGTCAGATCTTCAAACTGAAGAACCGTGCACAACAGTACCAACCAAAATAACTGTTACTTCAAGCACTTTTAACCCTTTCTGATATTGCTGTAGCAGTGGTACTGAGACTTCTTTCAGGCTGTTTCCTTTTCTGATCGTAAACAATCGTTTTCTCCACTTTTCCATATTTAGCTGTTATAATGCTGCATTAAAATTATGTCTCTCATACTTTACGTCCTCGCGATCATTCTGGCAGCGATGAGTTATTATCTATACCATTTTGGCTAATTACTGGGTAACGATAAGTTTTTAGTAATATTTTTTTGGCTCGTGAAGAAGAGAAACACGTGTCTTATCGCCGACCAAATCGACAGAGTGTTGTTCAAAATCTACTCCAGTTTGTAATTTTGCCTAGCTTTAAATAACGAGCAATGGTGAGTTACAGCGCGGCCGATTGGAAACGTAAACACCCATGCTGCAGCTGTAACTTGGTGTTTATCATTGCTAAAAATGTTCGTCGTCAGTTTGCCTGTCGATATAGGATGAAACGTGTGACTCTTATCTGAAATGAAGAAATGAAGTTTGAAATATAATATACGTTCCTAGCTAATATTCACCTTTTCTCTCTACAATATATTCATTGTATTTTCTTCAAACGCACAGTCATAGCTCTGACTCACCCTGTACAGCAACAGCGTAGATCGTTTCGTTTAAGACAAAGCATGACCATTACGGTCTTCACTCTTCATTAAATTTCCGCCCTTGGGCCAATTGCTTGAATGAGGATTAAGGTGTAACTGATTTACACCTATCGTCCGTGGACGTGAATACAGCAGCGAAGTTGTCGGGAAAGAGCATTTGAAGATTTTGAAAATCTGCAATTAGTATGATGAGCATATCCAAGATAGCACGTTGCTAAATTATGATAGCATTCAGATATAGCACGATGCTAAATTATGATAGCATTCAGATATAGCACGATGCTAAATTATGATAGCATTCAGATATAGCACGATGCTAAATTATGATAGCATTCAGATGACTTGCAATTTTAGCAGTATTTCTTTGTGGTAAACATTGAAGCTACGTGATAGCATTTGAAGGCATTACATATAAGGTACGTATCCATCGCTTTTTGATGTAGAATTTGGCATAATTGGCTCGATCTAAGGCTTCGGTCCTGGCACACAAAGTCCGTAGTTAAACAACGGCTCCGGTCAAAAACATAAAGTCCGAATAAATGAGTACTGCTCGGTCAACATACACGAGTCCAGTCAATAGTGAAGTAAAACGCGTAACACAAACACAGTCTTGTCGCACTGAAATCACATGCTAGCAAAGGACGAATTATAATTAATAAATGTGATAATATTCAATCTTCTAAAGCAGAGAAAAATAGTAAATCTTGTGAAACATTTGTAGTAATTTTAGAAACTTGCAATATATGCACAAAAGGGGGGGGGAGGGTCACGTGATGAGCGCCGTCAAATCGCAAACACAGAAAATCTTCCTGGTGATATTTTGCATAGATGAAAATACAATTTGACATCATTATATACAATACTTTAATATTCACTTATTATTCAAATTCATTTAGTACTAATAATGTTAACTTAAGAAAATTGAAAAAATCTTGGTTAAATATGGTGATAATGGGCTAAGTCCTTAACCTGCTTTGCCAGCCTTCAATAAATACGTAAGTCCATGAGATGATGATATGATATACACAGATATATACACATTTACAATATTTACATCACCACTAGGAAGAATTATGATGGATGGTGCGTGGTCTTTTAATAACGTGCTCTTCAGTAGGATCATAATTAGAAATTTGTCTGATTGCTGGATATGCTGAATTTTCCATTGAGGTAAAATATTTATGCGTTAAGGTAAGGATTGAATCTTGTAGTGGCGTGATTTTTAGGTCAGCGTGGATAATAGAATTACGCACGTACCATGGTGCGTTTGCTATGGATCTTAAAATTTTATTTTGAAGACAGTTCTGTTTATTTCGATCAGTTTTATTTCCGGTGGCCCAGGCCGGTACTGCATATATCATGATGGGTCTAATGAGTGTAAGGAATAAGATTCTTTTCACTCTGATACTTAAGGTAGATTTCCGCCCCAGCAAACTATATAATGCCATATATGCGGCGTTAGGTTTGTTGATAACGTGCATCATGTGATCATGAAAATTAAGTCGTTCATCGATATATACACCCAGGTATTTGTAAGAGCTGGCGCTCGGAATAATAACATTATTCGTCCTTTGCTAGCATGTGGAGCATCTTCATTAATGGAGATTTTGGTATCAACAGGCCTGAGTCGTAGGGTTTAAAGAAATCTTTCATAACTGACATCACTTGTTAATGATGCTAATTTTAAACTGTAGGTTATTAATAGCAAGTTGGGGGTTTCTTGAGGTGGTCAGAACAACTGTATCATCTGCATATTTCAGAGTTCTTGCTTCCAGAGGATTGGGGAGATCATTAATGTAGATTGTAAAAAATTTTGGACCGAGAATTGACCCCTGAGGGACGCTTCTATAAATAATTCTTTTTGTTGACAGAGTAGATCCGTATCTCACTTGAAACGTCCTTCTTTTTAAATAGGACATGAAAAGATGTATTAAGCTTACAGGCAGCATAAAATTGGTGAGCTTGTAAAACAGCCCTGCGTGCCACACTCTATCGAATGATTTTTCGAAGTCGAGGAAGCACGCAGCGACTCCTCTTTTTCTCTGGTAATTATCAGCAATATATTCTACCAAATTTAAAATTTGGTGGGTTGTACTGTATCCGCGTTTAAAGCCGAATTGACTTTTATCTGTGAGGTCCAATCGTTCTAGGTGATCTGTTAATCTTTTATTCAATATTCTTTCAAAGATTTTCCCTATTGATGGCAATAAACTGATGAGCAAGAACAGCAGGTTGCTGTAGTAATATCAGGAAGACGATTATGCGCAACCGGTTTAAAGCGTCTCTAGTATTGAATTTCCGAAGCTAGATTTCTTATTTGAAAAAACGAAGCGAGATTGACGTACATTAGCGAAAAATCTCTATTTAGTATGAAAACTTTGTGAAGTTTTACAGTCTGTGCAATCTTTATTTAGTATGAAACGTCTGATGCAATTTCTACATAACCTGCGCACATACGATAAAGACTAGGAAAAACAAGGAAATGTTATGCAAATATTTTGTTTAAAGTGTTTCTAAAGGACATAGAAAGAAAGAAATACATTGCTTTGAAAAAGCCAGTTTTACTGATGTCTTTTTTGTTGGACATATGCAACGTCATCATCACCCTAGAGCAAAAACAGCTAATGATATTTCTTTTTTCTCCTTTTCTTTTTTCTCATCTTATTTAGCATGAACCTACGAAAATTGAAATTGGAAGTCTGGTATACTATGCAGATGGTTTTTATACACTTTCAAAGTACTGTGTCAATGAAATAATTTGGATTACCTTGGATTATTTTTCAATTTATTTACTAGTAGACAATTACAGTTTTTCAGTTCACGATATTTCCTCATTTGCTTTATTTTCTGATGGCTTATTTTAATATCGACCTACGTAAGTATTTTTCTAAGAGTACTAAAAGTTTTCGGTAGTTTAACCGCCTTAATCGCACTCTTATACATCATTATTTTGATCTATCTGTCTATCTATCTATATATATATATATATTAAAAATGTTTCTAAAATATTATTCTGAAAAATGTATAAGGAATTAAAAGAGCTATTAGAAATAGGGAGTGACAATGTGTTTTTATTTGATATTGTTAGTTATATTATTAGTTGGAAAATATTCAGCAAATACTTATGGGAAGCGTGAAAAATAATTAAAGTGTCAAAAATATACAAACGAATACACAAATAAAACTATCAATCATCCGTTGTTTAATGTTTCAAACAGAACGTCTGAAGGTGTTAGTATATAAAACATTAAACCTGGGTAATTAATGAGTGCCGACTACACGTTTTGTTCTGTTTGTCATTTTGAGATCTATACAGCTACTAATTATGTCATTTTGAGATTTGTACAGCTACTAATTAATTGTACAAAAATATTTAAATAATATTTTTTTTAAATCTCAAAATGACAGGAAACTACCCCGACGTGTCTTCGGCTCTCTACTAGTGAAATGCAAATAGTTAGTAGTAATACGAAAACAATCTTAATTGAAATGCAAAATTTATACAACAAAGAACACTTATAAAAAGAGAAAATAACACAGAAAATCTGTACACAAAATATCTGAAAACGTTATCCAAATTAATAATTTAAGAAAGAAGCGCAATTAGTCCTAAAAACAATATATTTTATTAAATGAAGCCGAATTAAAAGAAACTCCAAATTCTTGATTTGCTGTTAACGAAAGAATTTTTGGAAATATTTATTTAAAATTAAATTAAATTAGAAAGGGAGCAAAGAAATCTAAAATGCCTGTTATTCCTGTTCCGGCCAGAATAGTTTAAAATTGCAAAAAGAAGAAAAATGGACTAACTGTGCTGACTTATGTTGCTGTGGCAAAATATCTTAAATTTATTTTAAACCTAAATGTGGGGGGATAGACACAGCCTGTCATATTTTGTAAAACTTCTTTTTAACAGTAAAAAAATAAAAGTAAGAATTTAAAGAGCAAGCTTGTAGACAGTGCAAAGGTGTTTGTCACGTTTTCTTGCTTGGTCACATTATTTGGTGAGCTTTTTGGCTAAAAACGTGGTTCAGTATAGATAGTTTGTTGAAAGGAAGTTCTAAGAAATGAATCAGTAAGCTGTTAAAACCGGGTTGCAATGAAAAAAACGGCTGAAGAAACACGAGGTAAACAAAATGGCAGTCTATATTGCTAATGAGCGATGACGAGAGGAAATTATATTTTAATACAAATTCTGGCGAAAGCAGTGGTAAAGGAAGAGAGCAAATCAGCATTTTGAAATTTTCACGTTATTCAGCTTTATGCGTATTGAAACTAGTTGCCTCTTTGTTAGTAAAAGTAAAGTGCCAAAATAATAAACTAAATTGCGCAAAATACAGAATGATATCTAACATGTAAACAGTAAAACGCCATGCTAAAACTATCCTTTTTTATCCGCCTGGGATTAGAATATATATATAATGTAGATTTTATTGACACAGATGCATAGAGATGTGGCCGTCACAGTCGGTTGAATCCTTTTTTTATTATTGATAAAGCAATTTCTTGATTTCAAATCCAACAAATAAGCGTCTATCCATTAACAAATTTTCACATTTTTATAATATACTTGGAGTATAGAAGAAACGCGGCGACAGCAAGTGGGAGGCAGCTAAGCAGGAAAAGGAAAGCGCAATTTCTTAACATAGGTAAGACAGATTCAATTTTGGTTTGACTTCAGTTTGATTGGGTGTTCAAGTTTCAGTTCCTAGAATTTAATATTGTGATTGGCTGAATCATTAGGAAAGTATCTGCGTCATCAGCTTTAGGTAATAATCATGTTAGAAGGATTGATTTTAAAATGTCACATGTTAAGCATGACTTGTTTAAGTTATTTCATAGCAACAAATTAAAACAAAAGACGACGACTGCTGATAAAATGTCTTGTTCTAGTGTTTTCTGCTCTTGTTAATTGAAATGCTATTCCGTCATCATTACATGTCTCCTTATTTAAACTGTAATTAAAGTAATTTGTTCGTGGTTCAACCGTTTCCGAATTCAAATATACTGTGCATTAAATTGTATTCGAAGTTATTATTTGCTTAACGGGATCAGTTAACTGTTATCTGCCGAAGAAAATATTTAAATAATTTATTATGGAGTAAATAAATGAAGATAATTGCAGGATGTCTCTTAACTCTTAACTTAAAATAAGATCTAATTTAAGGTCATTGAATATATTTTCTTAAAGTGAATGCCTGCCATCCCTTTAAATTCACATAACATTTCTACTCATTATAAACAATTCCCTAAGTTGGGGGAATGTCATTGAGCGGCAATTCGGAAAGTGACAACTGCTATAAAAAATATTATAATACAGAAAGAAATATTACAGCTCATTAGTGTATGCTCT
The DNA here is from genome assembly GCA_000611955.2 of Stegodyphus mimosarum. NCBI lineage: Eukaryota > Metazoa > Arthropoda > Arachnida > Araneae > Eresidae > Stegodyphus > Stegodyphus mimosarum. Next base: position 44,850 of record KK114019.1, on the reverse strand, counting down.
TTGTCTGCTCCAACAAAATCGCCAGAGAGTTTAAAGAAGTTACGGTTTTCGCCGGATTAAAACATAGCTGCAAGGTACACACTGAGCTAAAATCTTTCCATTCTCTTTTTATAAAAGTCTCAAAATAAAAATACAGTTTCTCGAATTTAATAAATTCCTCGGAATAAAAAGAAATTTCTCACATTCTACTTGCGTCATTCATGTATTTTTCGTTTAATAGCAATTTACTTTGGCAGTATTTCCTTGACTTATAATAAAGAATAAAAAATAAAACATAAAGAATATTTGGGAGAAATGGAGTTTAATAAATTGAAAACTTTATTTTCTGTTCTGTTTCATCCCTCTGAAAATTCTTTCCGAGAAATAGTGCTTTTTAACTTTTCGAGGTTTCAGTTCTTTATTACTGAGTAATTTTTGGAGAGTTTCGTTGTTTTATTATGGAAGAGTTTGAATGACAGCTTTTTTATTTTTTATGCCTGACGTTTAGATTGAATGCAAGTGATTTAAGAACTATTCTCAGAAAAGAGCAATTAAACTCAAAGAGTTAAGCAAGTATCATGCTATGCAAATGCCAAAATGTTATTTGTATATGGTTGAAAAATGTCACACGCAAAATTGTGAATACAGAAGTATAAACCATAAAAAGTGAACGAAATCGTTAAAGTATATGGGGAGGAAAAATATCAACAACTGTCCTATGCCAAAACACAATTAGCGGTGAATTCCAGTAATAACATAGAAACGTGTTATTAAAAGACATATGACCGACAAACAATATATGATAAGGTATAAGATGATAATTTATATGACTGATAAACACTAAACAATGTTTAAAGGTAAAATTTTATTTCTCTTATATTTTGCAAATGTTCTATTTATCCGTGTAAAGCATGAAAACTTCTTTTAAGCTTCCATTACAATGAGTGCAAATCACAGAAGCGAACATTTTATAGATTGTGCTTTGCAAATCGAATAAACATATAAGTTCAAGTATGAAAACATTACATATATATTAGTGAATGTCCTTTGCAAATCGAATAAACATTTAATAAGTTCAAGAATGAAAACATTGCATTTATATTTGTGCATATCTCTAATTTCAGATGTCTATTTGCAGTGCGATGTCTATTCACTTTGTTGTCACTCCAATTGAATTTAGCATTTCCCTTTTATTATTATTTAATTGTTTGTTTTGTAATTTTGTTTGATGTACGAATCTGGCAACTAGTTTCGTGGAATGTTGTAAGCGGCAGTTAATTTACGTTACTGAAATACTGAATGTTTTTTCATCATTAAGATGTACGGATCATTTGATCATTATACTAAACTCTACATGTAAATAGTCAGATTTATCTGTATGTGTTCGTAAAGTGAAATAAATTTCATATTAAACGAAGTTGGATTTCGAGTCAAAATGCGTTTTATGGCTGAACAACACAAAGATAACATATGGATTTTTCATTATGAGTTTTTTCTTTATTATAAAAGCGACTCCTTAAGCTGTAGTGACAAGACTATTACCTATTAATATTAAATAGTTAGCTAATTTCTTGCTTATTGTGTTTATTTTAATGTTTATTTAGCTCTGCGTTACTAAAAGCGCCAGGCTCATAATGAAAGTAAAGCAGTTAAGCTAAAAGTGCTAAGCGGCAAATAAATATATAGTTACTTCGATACTAGTAAAATTAAATATATAAATTAAATAAATTAGTTGATTAAAATGAGACTAAAGGAATGAGAAATTACTGTAGTTTGATATCTGTTTTAATATACTACATTAAAAGTAAGATTTAGCCAATGCTATTCATCATTATAAGAATTTAGCCCGTTATTTAGCCTATTGGTTATTGGTCTCTTAAACACGAATTAAAAGTGAGTTTGAACCGTTCTTCACACTATGAAATGTTTATTTCAATTAATTAAGCACTAATATAATACATTATTGCGTGCCTAATTGTGCGTAGCTTTTCAACAACCTGTTGTTAATTTCATCAGGTCTTCAACAGCCATCTTTACGTCGAAAGCAAGAGAATATGAACGCAGCGCCATCTGTGGCAGAAAATAATGATGAACTGCGAAAAACTAGGGATTAAATTTCTGAAAGCGGAAGGAATAATTTCAGAATATCTGCGCTTTCAGAATTCCAATACCTTAGTTTTTCACCTTTCTTAAGTATATTTCTCCGCAGATGGTGTTACATTCGTATTCGCTTGTTCTACCCATTCCTTTCTATACAAAAACTGTTATCGCTCCTCCTATTTTGAGTGAGATTTTGCTCCTGAAGAGGAGGAATCCATATATGATCCCCGAAATCAATAGTATATATTTATCATGAAAATCTATACCAAACTAAGGTTTCTTGTTCGTGTAAAACTAACTGAGTTTAGCTCCTGGTTGATACAAAATGCTAAATTTGGCTCAACGAATTAGGCATATCTTATCCAGATCAGAAGACGACGTAAAGACATTTCGCTAACCTAATGTAAATCTTAAGTGGTCAGTCAACAGGGTATGGCTAGCAGTTTGAATGGTACCATAATGACAGTATTCCTCTGAACAAAGTGAATTCTCAAGGTTCGGATGTAAGTCACAAAACATTACATCATTCAGCTGATAATTATGAGATATTTATTTTATTTTTTTCTAACAATTGAGTTTACATATGTTTTGTTACCTTTCATTTTTCTCTCATTCGATGAGTAAATTACGTAAATTAATCTAAGAATATTAGCAATTCTGCGACTGTAACTTGCGGAAGTATGACATTTTGCTTTATTGAGTAGTGAGTTTAGTCAACACATTTTACAACGTAAAGAATGTAAAAATTTCAGACTGCATACTTTTTTTAGCTTTAATAATACTATTTCTGGATTCTGAAGCTCAGTGTTTTCCATTAGTTAGTTGTTGCAATATTAAACCACTTGCTGTTATTGTGTATTATTAAATCACGTGTGTTATATCTTATTTATTTTCATTGTACTTAATTGCTGCCTTGAGTTTTGCAAAAGATGCTCAGATTTTCAGAAACTGAAGTATTTAAATAACGTGTAGAAACTGCAAGTAATTTATGAATTCCATCTCGTGGTGGTGGTGATGATGGGGGGGACTATTAATCAATAAATTAAAGAATGACTAAGTAAATTAGATTCTTTTTTTAGACTGATGGAATTATTTGCAAGCACAAGCTTAATACCTTTAACCTTTAAACTAATAACTTGTCAAAATTAGATTTCCGATTGACAGTAGAAGTGAAAAATGAAGTAACTGAAAGACGTTTAAGCTCTTCATTTACGCCTAAATGAAGGTACAAATAAAATTCTGCTGAAACATGAGAACAGGGTAAAGCAACGATTATTGAAGTGCGAAACGACATTTAGAATGCTGTAAGAAACTTTGATTGCCAGTGGTTCTTAATGCCAAGCTTAAAAGGTATAAAGAAAGGACTCTTATATAATTCAATTATTACGTATTTAATGTCTTCATTCATGCGATTTAGGTACAAAGCAGAGAACTACACTGGCGTGCAAAAATTAAGGACGAGACTTTTTTTCAATATAACTTTGTACAAAAGCTTTCCAAATCAACACATTTAATACCGTAAGATCCCCAATACGTAAGGACATGAGTAATGTAAGCAACACTTACTAAAAGAGAAATCAGAGGGATAAAAAGAAGCTTTATTGAAAAAGTAGCATGGAGCGCAATGCGACTGAAGGCCGAAACATCCCTGTGATGGGTGTCCAGCAAGAAACATCCGGTCTTTAATAGGGGATATGATCTCCCCTGACTGCTAGGCAGGTTTCACATCATTTGTGCATGCTGGATATGTGGTTGTTAATGAGCTGTTGAGACACTGCTGCTCGTTCCTCTTGTAGCACCAATCGCAGTTTCGGAATCGTTACTGGCGATAAGTTACGTGCTGCCACGGGTCTCCCTAGTAAGTTCCGTACATGCTTGACGGGATTTAGATCCAGAGACCTTGCCGACCAATCCATGTGTTCAATATCTTCACTCTCCAACAGCTCTTCGACAGTAACTGTGCGATGAGGTGGAGCGTTGTCGTCCATGAAGAGGAACTGAGGACCCATAGCCCTTGTGAAAAGACGCATGTAAGGAAGAAGAACCTCGTTACAATAGCAGTCCCAGGTGACGAACCTCCTTGGGAGATATGAAGGTCGGTCCGGCTACCAAGCATTATGTCTGCTCGAACGAGAACTCCGCGACCTCCAAAACAGTCCCTTTTGATGATGTTGAAGGGGTTATTGCGTGTTCCCCGCTCTGTCCAGATGTGTATGTGTCTAGAATCGCAACTCAGACTAAATCTGCTCTCATCTGTAAAGAGTACTCGTCCCCATTCATTGTCTCTCCAATTCCGGTGTTCCCGGCACCACAGAGAACGCCTTCTCCGATGGGCAGGCGTTAGAGGTACACACCGTACAGGGCGTCGTGCAAACAGACCACCACCGTGCAGTCTTCTGGCCACGGTAAAACGCGATATCGGTCGTCCAGTCGCCTGTGTCGTGTGTCTAGCGATTTCTCCCGCTGTCTGCCGCCTGTTTCTTCTGGCCTGTAAGGCAATATACCGGTCATCTGCGGGTGTGGTTCCTCGTGGACGACCACTACTAAACCCCCGGATAGCTGTTCCTGTAGTTTGAAATTGTCTCCAAAGTCGTGAAACGATGCTGTGAGCAATTCCGAACTCTGCAGCCACACTTGTCACACTGCGGCCTTCCTCCAACTTCCCAATGATTCGACCTCGGGTAAAAGCATCCAGATGTCGTCTAACAGATTGATTATTCGCCATTTCTCGCTGAGGCAGCAACTCGGTGTGATTTTAACTGCTATACGGCGTGCAATCTCTTTGCCAGAAATACTGATCTTACACCGACAACATGCTTTATACTACTCAGACACTCCCCCATTACGTCTACCTACATATCTGCGCATGTGCTACCGTACATCACCTTACTTAATCTCCTGATTGGTCTTTCTGTCCGCTCTGCCTCTTCATTCAGCTGATATGCTAATTTTTCGACTTCGTCCTTAATTTTTGCACACCAGTGTATTCTGAAAGCAACTGCTAATCAGATAAGGAGTATTAAATAATTTTAACCTTTCATCACTTTCTGAATTTTGTGTTTATAGTAATTATAATCCCATTATACTATAGAAATTTGTTCAGCAGTCTTGCTGTACGAAACTTATTATACACTGCATTATTAATGTATAAAGTAAAGAAACGTGTGATGCAGTGCAATATGTGAAACAAAAAAATCAGAAACATTTGTTTTAGTATTTGATTGTGAGTAATAATGCAGTTTATATTCGGAAGCCGATACAGTGTGAGTGAATGAACAAAGAACCTTGAATTACACATTTGAATATATCAAACACCACTGAAATAAGTTTAGCTTAACGCCTGCAGATATCGGTCGTTTTCCCTGTTTTAATCGAGATATTTTGAAAACAGTATCGGATAATCTCGAATCTCTGTTACCCTGTTAAAAGCTACACGACAGAACTTCCTTACCACTAGCATTTACGCGACTCTATTATATACAGACAAGGCATTCACAAATACCTAAGCGAACCGAGACTTATCGGTGCAGAAGCCACCTGTAAGTTCACGTTTTTTGCATAAAGATCGATCACCATTTTTCCGGAAAATGAAAAAATACAGTATTTTGTATGCTTGTGGAAGTGTCGCAATTCACAGAAAAAAATATACACAATTCACCAGATAGCGGTATGATTGATTCTTTATGAAACGTGGTTTTGAATTTTAACATTTTTTGCATGCTGCTATAACAAAGCTTCGTGCATTTTGATGATGCCTTCAGTAAATCGTGATCCGCTGCCACAAGGATTTGAAACTTGTTTTACCACTATGAAGATAAGAAAAACGTTCTAAGCGAGCTAAATTTTGAAATAATGTTGATCGAAATTGTCACTTGTGTAATGCATAAAATCGATTAAAATGCTATTAATCGATTAAAATGCTGAGTCCTAGTATTTCAAATACTTATTTATGTTTTAAATTTAAGTTACCGAAGTACATAAAAGCTATATGCCTTAGGGAAGGGGTACCTTCGTGGAGGGCTTTTAAGGGAAACTGGTTCGTATTTGCGTTACACTTGAGGAGCCCGTTCGCCGGAATTCGAACTGCCAGTAACACCGTTATTACACGCTTTATAAGCCTCTATATCTAATCATAATTTTCTTAGAATAAAAGTCTAGTCGATTTGCATGATTACGTGTGGGTTGATTTATGCGTATGCGAAAGTTTCAATATGGTATAGGAAAATATTACAGTTATGTGCTAAAATTACAATGCAGATAAAGAATAATAAATAATTAGGCATAACTGTTGTCCAAAATATGCTCGGAAATAGGCAGAAATATGCTTAGACATAACTAAATCTCTTCTAAGTCTCTGATTTTCTAAGTTTATCCAAAGTTCTCTGGAAAGTATACTGTAAATAATAAAGGCTGAGAAATTGCATTAATCTTGGGAGAAGATGTAGTTTGGATTGGGAGTAGATGACTTGTTAATGTAGTTTCATCCTCTGGCAAAGAAATAAAAAAAAGGAATGAATGATAATAAAAAATTAATGTTCCCTTCCTCAGCTCTTAAATACCTTCCATAATTCTCCACTGAGATTTTTAAACAATAGATACAGTAATTAGAGGAGTTATTGCTTTGCAGTCCTTAAAGCGTATAATGTTATCTCTGAACTACTTACGAGCTTAAATAATAACTAAGATTATTATTTCCTAAAATGTATTAAATGATCGCGACAAATATTAAAGAAACAAACTAATTCCTTTTCTGAAGGTATTCTGCGTTTCAGATATCGGACTTGCATTTAATCTTTTTAAATTTCTACGTAATATGGATTTTATTATTGATTTAATTTGCATTAAAAAAGCACCAAAATTTAACAGTATAGCAAATGGTCCCTGGAGTTCACACATAATTAAGCACGAAATGTCGCGTAAATGATAAAGATGTGTAATGAAATATCGGCTTATGAATTGTCTCCTAAACGAATTACTGTGAAGAACAAATCTGTCACCCTTTCTTGTTGTAGAGTTCCTGCATGATGATTTTTGAAATATTTTGTCAACTGATTTAATAAGCTGATTAGATTTTACTATTTAGAACTGTTTTTGCTTAATCAACGTATTATTTTTTTATTAAAATGCCTTTATTTTACGCATATTTACAACTAATAATAGTTTTCTTAGAATAAAATTCTAGTCGATTGTTTTCAACATTCTGCCTCCTATAGAATGCTTTTTTTAAAGAATAGTAATGTGAGGTTTCAGTTTAAAATATATATATTAAATGTCATACAATCTATATCAATCTTCTACAAATCTCCCTGTTGTTGGGTAGTTCTCTTATTTTAAAAAATTACTCTTGTCTAAAATTTAAAACCAAGTTATAAGGTATTTTCCCCGCCTTCTTAGCATGCCTACGTTGTTAGTGGTCAGCACGCTTGGCGCGTATTCGAGAGGTCCGTGGTTCGAGTTCCGGCGAGGGCATTGCTCATCTTTCGTCTCTTCTGCTTCCAAAAAGGACTAATGTCTCTACAAGCTATAACAATTTTTGATTTGATGTTTTAAAAGTCCAAAAGTTTCGTTCCCATTGCATTCTGAAAACTTCTTTTGTATATTAAAGAACTGTATTATTTAAGGATCGATACTGCTATAATATTATGCAATCCTTTTTTGCGAATAGTGTTGTTTATTTTTAGTTAAACTTTGTTTTATAACGTACTTTTGAAGCGCCACTTAGTTTTTTTGTTGGGCTAAGGAATTTAAAAAAATAATTAACCGTGTCCTCGACAAAGCTGAACGCAAAGCTTGAATTTGTTAAGTGGATGTGCTCCCATTATCCTTCAAGAAAACATGAGAGGAATGCTTTTAATTACTTAACGTTTCTTCCTTGGCACAAGCATGCAGTAACTTGTTTTCAGCTTTCATTAAGAAACGTGAGGCTCATATCTCGGCGCATACGTATGCAGGATAAGATTCCTAAACTAAAAACGCAACCATTTAACGCACTAACTTTGAACATCTTCCCAAGTGTTTAAAAACCAGTAGCAGAAAAGTGAATAGAATACGTAGAGGATGCAAAGCTATAAAAATTAAACAACGGAAAGAAGTTTAGTAATATCTGTAACTCATAATCTAAAGTCAGTTGAACTTTTAGCGAAAGGACAAATGTGTATCTATTTTCTTTGCCCGATTTCATCTGAAAAAATAAACCTAATGAAAGATTTGAAACTGTTGAAAGAATCACAAAAAGAGAAGGACATAATTTGATTTACGAGCCTCAGATTTTTTTTATGTGTGACGTTTTGCAACTTATATGAAATAAAAATGTAGGTGAGTATTTATTTTGCCTTGCAATAATTCAGAAGCGATATCTCTAGTCCTTCTTCCTTCAGTATATGTTCAAAATAGCAGTATCCTTAACTGTGGTTCCAAAGACACTGTTAGTTATACGTTGTTACATATTTAGTTCCAAACATGCTAGTGACCGGTATAGAGGATGCAGTCCTTAACCGAAATCGTTTATTTAACGTAGCTATTATAATTAGCGGTAGTTATACAGTTTATTTGTACTATAATTATCTATATGGTTTATTAAATGATGTAATTATTCCATATAGTATGAGAATTAAATACTTTCTTATCATTCTGCAATTTCATTTAACATAATATCCATTTATAAGACCCTATTGATATTTAGAACAAAAATATAGAAAAAATGGGGGGCGGAGAGTCTTGTTAATGTACTTTATTTTCGGCGACAATACGCAGATTAAGGAACTGGTATTTGGAATTTCAAATTTTCCTTTTTAAGTTTTTACTACATTTTGAAAATCAGTAGTTTTTATTTAAAATGTGAAAGCAAAAGTACCGATAAAAACTTTTAAACTGCTTTGTAACATTAAATATTTCTGTTTCTCTGTTTAATGACAATATTTAACATGAAAACATCTGTCGCAATCATGTGTCTGATTAAATTTGATTTAAATTACAATGTTGTACATAGTAGACATGGACAAAAACTGATATGTCAGAGAACTTTCGATTAAAGTAAATGCGTGATTTAAGCAAGACATTTGCGAGGACTCAACATAAGAAGGAATTAATAAAGGATGGCTAGAGTTTTTTGTAGCTCAGATGGGTCAAAGCTTTCTTCTACAGTTGAGGTATCTCTGATTTGATTGAAGCAAGTATCTTATGTAATCAGTATGAAGTATATTGAGAAGGTTGGTTTAGTTTATTACGTCATAGCACGCTAGGGCTATTTGTCTAAAGAGAGGGATGCCTTTGTGGAGAGCTTTCTAAGGGACACTGGCTCGTATTCACGTTACACATGGGAAAAACCACGAAAACGCCCATGCAACCAGCCGCATTCGCCTGTTTTCGAACCTAGGTATTTATTGAGAGAAATTTAAGTGTATTAGAATGATTATCAACCGCAGAGCCAAACAAAAACATCTCTATGCATCAGAATAAGACCCTATTGAGCGCAGTGAATTGCATCTTTGGTCACTGGTATGTCCATTAAAATACTTATTTAGTGGGAAAGCAGCAGGTAAGACAACGAAGGTGTTTCCCATATTATAACATGGAGGAAAGAAAGCGGAAAAATAAAGACGGATATATGCTGAAAAATGTATAGATGATTTGATTTTAGTTAAGGTTACATGCGTAATATGCTTTAACTTCAAAATTACTTATAATCAAGACTGGTGTTGAAACAACTGTACGTAACTGTAAAATCATTTAATAGCTTTACTCCTTACTGTATTTTACTGTATTGTTGTTACTGTATTGATTTTGAACGGTCACCACCAAAAATCAGCATTATGCTAATTTGTAACCAAACAGCATCATTTCTAACATGGGAGAAAGGAAACATTGGATTTTGTGATATTAATGCAGAAAGCTGTGTTACTCTGCATTCCCTTTTTTAATTTAAACTTCTAGTTAAAGTCAAGTAAAAGGTCTTGCAGTTAAATATGAATGTGGCATAGATCTCATGTTTGAAAGGCCTACCTACGTATTTAAATTATTTATTAATGTAGTTCAGTTCCTACCACTTTTAGCTATCTGAATTTTATTAAATTATAACTTGTTGATTAAAACACTTTTTGGGCTTTATTACATTGTTCATTTTGTAAATCAGAAGCATGGCTGACCCTTTATATTATCTTATTATCTTGTGATACCCCGCCAAAAGAGTTGTTAGGAAATAAGCAATACTTGGTGTTAACTTTTGAATTCGTTTGATTTATTCATTTAAATTATTTTTTATGCATTACTTTGCTATATTAAGTTCGTGATGTACTGAAAATTTATAAATTGATGCATTTTATTTGTATCACTGTTGCTATTAAATTTACGACAGCTTTTATTCTGTTCTTTAGTTAAATCATTTATTTGAGATTATTAATTTTCACTTTATTTTTAGGTTTTTAGTATTGCACATATATGTATATATATATAACTTAGAACTTTTATTTTAAACTGTAAACTTAATGTATACCTATAATTTAAATGTTTTGTATCATTGCCGTCAGTAAGATATGTGAGAATAATTGTACTTGCTTGAAAGCTTTAGTGGAAATACAGCTATTGAAATTCTTAATTATGCTTTGATTTATAATTACTTAGTAATATGCATTTCGCTTGCGTAAAATTTATACAAGAAATTTTGAACTTGTGTATACATCGACGACTGTGAATTATTTACGTCTTGAATTCCTGCCTTCTGGAAGTCTCAGATTGTTAAATATATAAGTATTTTTTCCAGTAGGTAAGTTTTTAAAATTCTCTGTCACCTGAGACGGTAGTTTAAGACACGTAAATGAGTTTTCTTGTAAACAAAACTTTTGTGTAAATGCTGTTAGTGATAAAGTTAAGCTTTGGTTAACACCTAAGAAATCGTCACGGAATTAGCAGCGATTATTTTGTTTGTTTACCAGATGAAAACGGTTAATTCCACAAAAATATAAAAAAAATTATTTGCTAAATCTTTTGCTACTCCAGTCAGTATTTTGAAAAGTGGAGCATAAATGCACTAGTGTCATTTTAAAATGCGAGCGTTGAAATTTCTTTCGCAAGGCTAGCATTTTAACGGAAATACGATAATTAAAAAATATCACAAACACTACAGTTTATCTGCAGTCTTATTATCAACACTTCCTTAATTTTAATTTTTTGTCTTTACAGTGGCTGAAACAAGTTGATCCTAATAGGCAAAGCGCAGACGATGCAAAAAGTCCTATTCAGATGGCAGGAGAATACTTTAACGTTTTAACAACACCTTACTCAATCGACTATTTTGTGAGAGACGGAATATATTATCATAAGCTAATAATTGAAAACGTGCAAATGGAAGACGCTGGAAAATACGTTTGCCTTGGTGCCAATAGCTATGGTTATGAATACAAATTTGCATATCTAGAAGTGCATCCAAGTAAGTTGGTATAAATTCGTCTTTATGTTTTAAGTGCTTAATTATTGCAGCTGGTAGTTGTAATGGTAAAAAATAAGAGGTGTGGTTTGAGTAATTTAAAATATAGGACTATAAGAAATATTTCAAACAATATTACTTTCCTGTCAGATTTTGCCGACTCTGCGATGTAGTTCGGTGCAAGCAACCAATATCTGGAGGGCGAAAAACAGGCAATTACATCATAACAATGCAACAGCACATTCCATGTTTCTTGTTGAAACATGGAATATCAGTAGTTCACCAACCTCCCTACTCTCTAGATATGGCTTGTTTACGAAATTGAAGACGACATTGAATGCATCCCGTTTTGAAAGTAGAGAAAAAATAATGCAGAACGCGACGACGGAGATGAACACCATTTCAAATGAAATCCAAAAGTGTTTTCGGAAGTGGAAATTGAGTATTAGGGTACCACTCTCGTCATATAAGCAATGTATTTTTCTCGGTAAAAATTGGGATACATTTAGACAGCCCTTCTATATAAAGTTTGAGTTTTCATCAAATGCACAGCAATTAGCAATTAGCTAGTTATTCTAAATCTGCTAAATGAGCTCATCCTAAGAAAATCATGTTTCAACCCAGGTTATTTTAAAAACTGCTTGAATTTGTAGATATATTTACTTTGTTACTTTCATAAATAGCTTCGCAAACTGAAGACCATCTAGATCAGATATAAGATCGGGCACATAAGAAATTCAAAATACCCTTTTGGATACATTTACTTGAAATATGTTATGTGTTAAAATGTACTGTAAGTTAATAAAAATGCCATGTTCACCCACGTTAACCAAAAAATTTGCCAAAGCTGTTACAATTTCAGCTGTTCGTCATCAGATATCTGCAGGTGCACTGCATGTCTGGGTAGTGTACGTGATCAGATGAAAGCATGCAGAATGTAAACGCATCGGAAAACAATGGATAATAATAAGATTAATAATAATAAGAATAGTTTGTTAGCCTTCTTTTTTAGAGGTATTTGGACTTGTGGAATTGGTCTAAGTGTTGGACCACTTCGAGGATTAGAAACAACAGCAACATTAGCCTTCTATCTAGGAACAAAAAATGAGCCCACGAGACACATACGGTGGGCGAACCTACCCTCCACTGATTTAAATTTATTCGCCATTTTGATTGAATGCGACTTCTTTGCTACCTGCGGGAAATATATGCTTCTGAATATCTGCTTTACTATATATTATTGAAAAATCACGTCAGGCTAATAGATTTTATTGTATTCCACTATATGAATACGGTTTGGATTTTTGAATGGACTGCATTTGCATTTTATCTGCCCTGGATAATGATTATTTCTAAATTTAGGACTAATATTTAGTGTTTCCGTGTTGAATTTTACTTATCTGCTGAGAAAGTTCTAAATTAAACTGGTTTTAATTGCTTTAACTAAGACACTAGTAGAGGGGTAAATTTAATAATTGAGATATATTTCTATTATTATATTTCGGGTTTTTCTTTTTAAGCATCGCTTATGACTTTTCATTTTCATGAAATAAATGATTTCGTAGTTATGCATGTCAATGAATAAATCATAAATTCGCATATTGTGATTTGTATAAAACACTGACAGCTAACGTGAAAACGAGAATTTTTTAATTTCCTTACTTTTTCCATTTCCAGTTTTGTTACGATTGGTAAAGTTATCGGAACTTTGTGGTCTGACAGTCACCTGAATGTGTGAGGAATTAACGTTGATTTTCATTTTCCTTGAAAAGAATTTCTTTTTAAATGCTAATCTGAATTGAAACTCTCCAGTCTTCTTGAGCTTAAAAATTTAATTTTCTGAGCGGAGGTAATAATAAACGGATTAGCCGAGAGTATATTCGCACGAAAGAATTTCGGCGCAAATAAATGTGGAAAAAAATATTATGTAACAATATAGGTAGTGTTTTCTTTTTAGCCCTTGCTCTTTTTCTCATATTTATTATATATATATTGAGAAAGTAGACAAATTTTTTTTTGTTGTTGAGAGAAAAACTAGTAGAAAATATATTGCTATTTTTCTCCTATCCTGGCTTTTCGGATCAAGTGCTTATAAAATGACATCTAGTCGTTATAGAATTTAATTATAGAAACAAGATATTTAAATATGAGTATCTTTTTTCTAGTCTTTCAAATTTTTAAAACTATTAACTATTTGTTAAAGAATGTAACTTTCAATGATTTGACAATTCCTTTTACATATTTGACTACTCTTTGGAAATATAATTTGTCTACTTTCTCGAAAGCTATTCAAATACATTATCTAAATTTTGACTTCTAGAGAACTAGAGAGGCTTATTTTAATCATAATAATACCATTTGATTATTTAACTCTTTGTTTTGTTATGTATATTTGTAGAGACTGAAGGTTAACTTGTTTTGCATACGGAGGAAACGAATTTTTCAGGAAATACAACGGACTTACTTGCAATCGTTTTCGACTTTTTCAGAGTTCGTATATGAATTTCTGAAAAATTAAGCAGTTTTAATGTAATATTTCTTTCTTATTAGAGAGATTGTGAAATGTTAGATACATAAAATGACTGATGTACAAGTGCCTGGCGATATGTATGAATGTCTACCACTTATTTCAAGAAACAAATTTATGTGCAAATGGGTTGTAAAATTGAAAAAAAACTGTGATAAATGTAATAAAACTTGTAGCACATTCGCATTAATATATTATCTGTGAGCAAAAGAATCCGCACTACCTTTCGCAGAAAATGCATAATTAGTTAAAGAAAAATAAATGTGTATCATTATAAAAATGCAAAACCATTTCGACATGTTTTATGACGAAATCGATTAGTATGTTTAAATCTTATGAATATAATAGTTATATTCAGAGCTTAGTACATGTTGTGGAATGTTAAATTGTTTATTTCTTTCAAAGGAAGCGGGGCTTTTCAAGCATCTCTTCCATTCCCCATTGTAGTGACCGCTATAGTTGTTGCTGTTGCTGTCTTGGGCTGTATTTTTGCTCTTCTTGTGTATTGTCGTCCTCGACGTCGTTCTGGTTCACGAGGAAGTTCAGTTGCTGTTCCCATGGTAACCAAAGAAGACTTCATACCGATGCATCCCGGGCCATCTAATTCCTCCAGATGTTCTATCCAGCCAAGTAGGGGTCGATCTTCTCAGCAGCATGTGACCTATGTTGCTGGACTTACGAACGGAACGGTGTGAAATTCTTGGCTTACTCACTTTGTCTGAGACACAATTGTTATATGAGCGAAGAATCTGTTTTTGATGAAACCTCAGGGTGCAATTCAGAAACTTATGACCCAGTGTAGATGGATTAGTTAGACGTTTAAATTTATTGATGGTGTCCTTGATGAGGATATGCCACATTACGTTCAAAGCGAAAGTTTTCTCATGTCCTTACGTACATGAATATTTTATGATCTTGGTATAAGTGCATTCACTACTAGACTTATTTCTTGAAGATATGAATGGGTGAGAAAGAAGGTTTCATCCACAAAGGGCATTTGTAATGTAAATTCTTTTAAATACTTCTATACAAAATGTATATAACAAAGTAACATGTATATCGAATTTGTATCAATTGCTATTTTAACAAAATATATACCTTCCTATATTTGTAAAAATTTCTTTTATTATTTCAAATTTGTATTGATTTCATTAAGAGACACTGTTACTTCCATAGCCATAATGCTGCTGAATATCCAAATAATTTTCTTTTAATTTAATCTTTCGAGAATTAAAATGATTCTCTCCAGATTTAAATAAAATAAATTAATTTTAAGAGCTAACACTGATGCTTGTTACCTCTTTGTGAAATGCAGAAAATTAACCAAAGACTAGATTAATTGAATATGTGTGTATAATTTTTAACGATTATATTTAAAACGCGATATTTCTTGTGTTTATAATGGTGAAAATGTATTAGGCAGTGGCTTGATGAGCTATTAATTTGCTGGAAAAGCAGTGATTGTTTTTGTATGTGTTTTATGTAATGAAGCTTCTAATTTGCGCCTCCGGTCTTCCAAAAATACGTACACCAGTCTTGCATTTCTAATTAGAGCTTCTATATCTTTAGCAGGAATTAAATAAAATTTGAATATATCTATTTGATATTAAAATAAATTACTTTAGTGATCTGTGATATGAGAAGTTAAAAGTTTTGAATGAAATATAGTTTGTTAAGTATATACTGTTATATAACTTAATAATTTAAGTTTTAAATCTCAGATTTCCATTATAGTGTTGTTATCGATGTCTTTAATCAGTATTTTCAATTCATTTAAAATATTTTTCATCTTTGAAATTATTGGCGTCACATAAATTTTATACGATTTGTTAATTTTTTGTATTTGTATTATATGCCAGTGAGATGTGTGTTGCGCTTTATGTATTGTATATATATTTGATAGTAATGCTTGATCATTTTTGCAGCTTTTTAATTGATTTTAATAAACAAACAAAAATATTGGAGGATTAAGTGCCTTAAATACGTTTGATACTTAACATTACAAAAACTCTAAATCTGAAACGCTGTTATCTGGAAGACAAGTGTCACGAATTTTAGTTTAGAAATTAATTTTGGATTGTGATTGAGACATATTAGCTATTAAATATTAATGAATTAATTAAGGCTTTAAATTCAGATGAAGGTTATTAAGGAAATAATTTATGCTCAAATGAAGTTGAATTATTTTTAAAATACAATTTCATCATTTTAGAAATCAAAAGGAAAGAACCCATAATGTATATAATTTTACCATTTTTTTAAGAAGAAAACGCTTAGTGTGTTTTATTAATTTTTTAAGAACAATATTTTAAGATTTATATTGGATAATAATTCAAGTCGATTTATGAGTATGTTTGTGAACAACGAGATGAGCAATACATTCATTAAATTGTTAAAAAAGTGCATGTTATGATTTAAAATGACAATTCGCTTGACACAAGCCACATAATAGCCTTCATAACAAGGCAAAATAGTTTAAGGAAAAGCAAATTTCAGTTTTATGATTTGTTGAAGACTCAGCTAACACATCTGGTAAAAACAAACCTTCTGAAACGAACTCTTTACTTATTTCTTTATATTGATGCTTGCTGCTTGAAATTTTGGTCGATATTTCTGATATGGATTATTTTAGTTTGTCCGTTTACAAGAATTTTGTAGAAGAGACATCTGTAGCGAATCTGCTCATTAAATCAATTAAGAACCAAAACAGGAATATTTATGTATTGACTGGGTCGCCGCGTTTCTTTCTAAATAAGAATTATAAATGTTTAACCATTTACATTTTAAAATGCAAATCATATGTATATTATAATCACACAGTCCGTCTTTAATATTATTGTTACTGCAAATAAAGGAAATACCTCCTTATAATGAGTTTAAATATCATTTACGTAGTTCAGGTAAATTCTGAATAAATAGCTAGAATTATAATGCGGTAAATTTGAGTAATTTATTGCTGTGCCTTTAATGTTATGCAATAATTAAGTAATTAGATGTTTAGCATAAATGTGATTTTAGAGTGCTACTTTCGTTACAAAATGTTTACTTGATATGAATGTATGACTGTCACATACTTTTAGATTAATATTACAATTGTAAAATGTCCTATTTTATGTAATGTTTTACACCCAGAATTTCTAGAAACATTTAAATTATTCCTCTTAATAGTAACATATTTTTATAACATTTGTATTTATACAAATATATCGGAATTCATAGAAATATCTGTTTAAGTATATAAATGAAATATGTTAAATGCATTTCAATGGAAATTGCTTTTATTATTGAATAGTTCATGATGTCTGGCCCAAGTATAATTATTGTTAACAAATCTGTGATCTAAACACGAGGCATTTTGTTATTTCTAATTTTCCGTTTTCACAGGCACACTGTATTGAAACTTGTCGTGCAGCTCTGCTTATAGCTTATTTTTATAAACAAAAAACTTCAGTTATCTCAGCTGTATCTGCATTTAACCCAGCCATAAGACTTACGAATATTTGTCAAACTTCATTATTTGACAGCAGTATTAAAGATTAACTCTGCTGGGCGCCTTGAAATATAAAATTATTTTTCCAGTCATCATGTACCTTGAATTGTGATCGATATTAAAGAAATGCTAACATATTCTGTTTCTTTGAAAATACTTGCATTTGCTCTGTTTTTATTTGACATTATTACATTGACTGGTTGCTGCACCTGGTGAAAAATAAATCAAGAACGTGATAAAAAAATTTTTGTAACAGTACAAAAGTCTAAATATATTTGAATCCTTTAATATGAATCCTTTTCATAGAATAGCTATAGTATTCTGTGTTATGTTGTTGTTGCTCATGCTTACTTGTCTGACAGAGTCAACCCAAGCCCACGAGAATTCTCGTGTCAAGGAGTGCTAGATTACGCCTGTCGTTGGCAATAGCCTTGAGCACCTAACAGGTGACAGTACGATTTGGCTCAGTTCCACCCCCAATTTTGATGGAGAGCACGCTGGGGGACCGGTCCGAGGGTCTCCCATCCCTCTCCCCTTCCAGCAAACCACATGAGAGGACTTTTGGTTCGCCGCATATTTAAAGTGCCCCCATACCGCACCGACACTATACATTCATTTCATACATCCTAATAACAAGATCGACGTTTTCATTTGCATAGAAAATTTAAAACAAATGTGAAATTTGCTTTTGTAAATAAAGTGTTCGTAACACTGGAAAAATAACATTTGTGAAGAAAAATATCACAATTGTGCGTTCTCAAAGATCTAGTAAAATAATTGCCACTGAAAGCGAGTTCTCTGTTTAAAATGAAATAATGCTGAACAAAAATTACGCTTTTGTGTTTTACAGGATAATAATATCAGTTGAGAATTTAACAGCGGTTCTCAAACTTAGCGTAGATTATATTTGTTGGCCTTGTTAAGCATTCTAATATACACTCGTAGACAAAAAAAAAAAACCGGCGCACCAAGAAGGAGTTATCCGATTGGGACGAAAATCGGTAGAAGTGATATACATGTACAGAAAACAAATGATTACAGTTTGAGAAAAACTGTATGATTTATTGAAGTGATAGAGCTTCACAAAGTGAAAAAGTCAGTAACGCGTATGTCCACCTCTGGCCCTTATGTAAGTAGCTATTCGGCTTGGCATCGATCGATAGAGGTTACGGATGTCCTCCTGAGGGATATCGTGCCAAATTCAGTCCAACTGGCGAGTTAGATCGTCAACATCCCGAGCTGGTTGGAGTTCCCTGCCCATAATGCTCCAAACGTGTTCAATAGGAGAGAGATCCGGCAACCTTGCTGGCCAAGGTAATATTCGGCAAGCACTAAGGCAAGCAGCAGAAACATGTGTAGTGTGGGGGCGGGCATTATATTGCTGAAATATAAGCCCATGGTGGCGTGACATGAAGGCAACACAACGGGGCTTAGAACTTCGTCGACGTACGGCTGTGCTGTAAGGTTCCGACGGATGACAACCAAAGGGGTCCTACTAGGAAATTAAATGGCACCCAAGACCATCACTCCTGGTTGTCGGCCTGGCTGCCGGAAGACAGTCAGGTTGGTATCACACCGTTGTCCGGGGCGTCTTCAGACTCGCCTCCGCTGGTCATCGGGGCTCAGTTCAAAGCGGGACTGATCACTGAAGACTATTGTACTCCAGTCAGTGACATTCCAGTGTGAATGAGCCCGATACCACTGAAAACGGGCGTAACGTTGTACAGAGGTCAATGGTAGTCGGCGCAAGGGGCACCGTGACCTCAGCCTCCTTTCTGTGAGCCGTCTATGAATGCTCCTTGCGGTCACTGAAGCACTAGTTGCACGTACAATCGATAATAATGATGTATTTGGGGCTGTGAGTGCCACTCTGACGATTGCTTGGTCTTCACGTTCTGTCGTTTTTCTAGGCTTACCGCTTCCTTCTTGACGCTGTGTGCGGCCATGGTTCACCCATTCCTGCCAACATCGTCTAATAGTGGCATCGCTCCTGTTCAAATGTCGAGCTATTCGCCGATAAGGCCCACCGGCTTCTGAGCCCAACTACAGGACCTCTCTCAAATTCTGACATCTGCGCATATCGTTCGCTCACCTGTGTGCGAGGTATAGTTACTGTCTACCAGAGTATACGAAATGAAATTCGCGAAGAATTTATGAACTGGAATCGTAATTTCTCCTCTTAAATATCCTGCCAGTTGCGGAGACCAGATGCGCTGGAGCGAGAGCCGTTCATTCATTGGCAGTTAAAATGTAAAATTTTGAATTTTACGTCGAAACCTGTGTATGCATATCAAATTGTGTCCAATTTGCTTTGTATCGTCTCGTGCGTCGTGGTGCGTCTTTTTTTTTGTCTAAGTGTACATCATCTGGAGAAGAATTTCGGTTTAAATTTTCGAATTCCAAAAATTTCGGAATTAGGTGTTTCAAACCTTGGAGAGTTCTAAAGTTTTCCCGGATAAGCTTAAAACCTTTAGAATTACCTGACAACTTTCAATTCGTTGAAGAATAAATTTGTCCTAGAAGTGTTTCAACGCTATTTAAATTATCCTATTTCTATTGTTTTCAAATTATCCTTCATTTAGAATAATTTAAATCAGTTAAATAAAAAGTAAAGTAAAAAACATAACATTATCTTAAAATGTTCAGAGAAATATTTTATGCATTTTACTGCATAATTTCTTCGGAAATAAGAATTAAATAAATAGTTTTTCGAATCAAAATGTTTAGTTTTAATTGTGAAATGAAATTTGAGAATCCTCTGGCGAATCTCTTTCAATGAAGTTTCAAGTTTAGTTTATTCTAGTATTTCTTTTTTAGGTACACCATAGGTAAAGAACCATGCTTATACAGATGCATTGTTGTGAAAGGCATCATAAACATGATTTACAGTAGTAGTTTGAGGATACATTTTGCAAGAAAGACTTTGTTCTTTCCTTTAGAATGAGAAATGTAAAAAGGAAACGTGGTATAATTTAAAATATTTTCAGTTATTTAACAGGCGTCCAGTAATTATTAAATAACAGTCAAATGGAATTTTCAATAACTTAATATTTCTGTGGGCCTGCTATATGCGATATGAATGACAGACAGTTCAATGGAAAAAGTTCCTAAATTTTGATAAAGCTCGTTTACTGTATTAAGGTGTAAAATTTCTTTATATGCTGAAATTTTATTTCTTTGATCAGTACAGAAAAGTTATAGTTAAAGAAAAGATAATATGTTTGTTGTTGTTGTATGAGCTGCAGAAATCTATCAGATATTTTTTAAAATTTTATCAGCTCTTAATTAAAATTTGATTGTACATATTTTACAAACGTGTGGGTTGCAAAAGGTCAAGTTGAAATATTCATTGTAAGCTCTAGTATAGAAAGAGGAAATTTCAGCGTTACCCTGAAGTTTCTTCATTGCTGCTATCATATTATGTTTGTATTTAAAATGAGGGGAAGAGTATGGCTGGGTTTGGTTTATTTGATTATGGTAAAGCTATCAAGGGTTATCTGTCTAAGGGGAGGTATGGCTTCGTGGAGTGCTAGAAGACATTCAAAGCTAAATAAATGGTTACAGTCATATAAAGCAAAGCAAGATTCGAAACGAAAAGCTTTCTGCAGACAGCTTAAAACTAACAGTTTATAAATAAATATTATAATACAGTACAAAGTCCGAGATCCGGACTCGTCGGACTGCGGCAATTTCGGATTTGTGATTTTTCCGAATATTTACATCTAGTAACATGATCATCAGTTTACATCTAGTAACATGATCATCAGTTTACATCTAGTAACATGGCATGCAGAAATTATAAAAGTAAAAATATGAAATCGTGATTTATGATTTAAAGGGTATCAAAATTTACAAAAAAAGCTTAATATTTATTTTACTTTATTAAAATTTTCTTTTAATGTAAGTTATTTAAGTTTCTTCGTTTTTTGTGTTAATACTTTCTCTTTAATTCTATAAACAGACATAATTTCCTGTTCAGTTACAAAGTTCTACTGTACAAGTCCTGTAATTGCTGTCAAGAATTCCGACTGAATTGTCAATCGAAATTTTTTCGTTTTCAATAACCTCTGTGACACTTTCTTTACTAGTGGTAGCGGTATTTTCTGGATTTAGAATACAGATTTCGCCATCCGTTAATTGATTGACGGTTGGGGCATTGCCATTGCAATGAAAAACTTCCGTTATATCATCTTCATTTATTACTGTTTCTCCACATTTCTTTATAAAATCCATATTAGAAAATTTCACCTTTAGTTTGCAATATCCGAAAACTTTCAAATTCGTGGCTATCATCTTCATCATCTTAAACTTCTGTTAAATCATCTTCATTTATTACCGCTTCTCCACATTTCTTTACATAATCCAATAACCAGAAAATTTCACCTATAGTTTGTGATGTCCAGAAACCTTCAAATTCGCGGCTATCATCTTCATCGCCCTCACCATGAAATATGGTAGCTGGCCATAAATTATGCCAAGCATTTTTTAAAGTATCTGGAGACACATCCTCCCACGATCTTGAACGATGCTCCTCAACACAGCAAATTTTATGCTAAAATAGAACTTTTTGTTTACTGGACATCGAAACATGTTTTCGCTTTGTAGATCCTTTTGCAGCTTCAGAATTAGAAACTCTTTTCGGCATAATCGAAAGTTCAAGCTTTAATTTTCATAAAAGTGTTGTAATATTAACAGTCTGGAAAAAATAATAAGCTGGGTCAAATTAGAAGATTAAGGATCAGAGCAATCTGCTATATTAACTGAAATTCCTTAAAATCAGTAAAGTATAATTTTAGCTTAGCTTGATAGCGTACTGTATACCTTATTGACTATCATGAGAATGGCGACGAAAGACATGTTGTTCCGCTACATTTTGTCTTGCTTCTGTCGCGTATTGAATTATGCTTGAATTGTATTAATTCAGTTATTTATAACGTCTATTTCTTGCACATGCTTAAGGCTAATCTGAGTCTTGAATAAATAAACTCCCACGTATACTTAAGGCTAATGGAGGGCCGGCGTTAGATACCGCCTGATGCCTCTGCGGTTCCTTAATTCTGCTACAAAACCTTCCCTAAGTTCTAAATTTTTGCCGCTCCTAAACTTTGGATTCCAGTGCTTTCCCTAAATTATAAAAATTTTGTCATTCCTTTTGTCGCTGGGTGCTTCTCCAAATTCCAAAAATTTTGTATTCCCTATATTCTGCGGCCCCTGTGCGGCCAAAGGAGCTCTGACACCGGTTCTGCGTTTATGTGAATACCATATCAGTTATTCTTAAGAACTAAATGTAATCTTTTGGCCTTGAGCTTCATTAACAAAATATGTTTTTAGCGTATGAAAATAAATTTTTGGTAAATGTTTCCTCGTCAGCATTTCTTAGCGCATTTAACTTAAATCTGTAACCATCGCCAAGCGTAACGTCAGCATGAAAGGTTGCCATAATCTCTGTTATTCAATTGCTAATAGAAAACAAATGTTTACACATCGCTGCATGAGTCATACTCAAGTTGTCATATGTTGATAAACATGCGGTGATGAAAGCAAAGTATAATAAATAATAATTCGCCAGGTTGGCGTCAGAGGTAAAATCAACGATGTATCTACATAGAATGTTTTGGTTTGAGATGTATGCCAAGCAGATACGCAGCTACGGAGCTAAATTATTGATTTCACAAATTTATGTTAAAATGATTGTCTCTGAGGTATTTTGTTTAGTTCCTAAGTGCCTAAGTGAAATTAAGAATCAGGCCTTACCACGTGTTTTATTATAAGAGGGAAAAAATCAAATGCGCATGCGGAAAATATACAACAACAACAACAATAAAATTGCTTGCGGATTTGAAGTCCGGATTTTAAATCATTCCGGATATTGGACATCCGAATCTCGGGCTTTGTACTGTATATTGTTACCATTGCTAAGACATTTCTTCCGTATTCACAGTGTTCTAAAATCAATAACGATGTAAATTAAAATGCTGTGGTTGACCAGAAAATAGGATTTTTTAAAAACATTAAAGAGTGTTTGATAAAATTTGGCCTGAAAGAAATTTGAATTGTAACATATACTGTTATCATTACTAAGACATTTCTTCCCTATTCAGTCTTCTAAAATCAGTAATGACGTAAATGAAAATGCTGATGTTGACCAGAAAATAGGATTTTTTAAAAACACTAAAGCGTATTTAATAAATTTTGGCCTGAAAGAAATTTGAATTGTAACATCGATAAATGAATGATAATCAGTTAAGGTGACCTTTCTGCTTAATTTCGTTATCTGTGAAAAACATACACGTTGATTACAATGAAATTTGTGCGAAAAATTATTAAAATAGATGGTTTTAGATATTAGGGGGCTTTCTGCTTCTTGTACACAGTAAGCGAGAATTCCACTTACAGTTGGGTAGTTAGTAAAAAAATGTTAAATAAAAGTTACGAACGATGAAGATACATCGCATATGCAAAAATGAAAAAGATGCAAACAAAATTATTTAGATAAATGTTACAAAGTTGCAAAAATGTTATTGAATGAAATGTATAAAAAAATCTGCTTTGTCATATTCGAGAGTAATAATCAAGACAGAAGTGAAACACGCCAGAAGCAAAAATACAAATTTAGGCAAAGCAACAACTTTGTGCATGGTGTAGATTTTAGCCAAGACTCTAATCGACTTCGAGGGCAACCAGGTATAGATCCCTCTTCATTAGGAGCAAAGAAATCTGCAACGAAGAGAAAGCCACGGTTGTATTTATACCTAAAAGGAGTGAAGCAAACGAGAAAGTAGTTTTATCTTTCGGCTGAATTGGCAATAAAAATTGAAAAAATTAAGTTAATGGAATTTTAAAAGCGTTAAGAAGGAGTGGATTGGAAGTAAACTCCTTGAGCCTACTAATGCTGGGTCGGCAAAGAAGTCAACCGTTATCGGCTTCCGCCTTCATTTTTCTGCTTGCTTTTGTATTGCAGCGTCTTTTATTTTCTCGAGGCTGCAGCTGTTACGAGGGCAGTTGAGCTAGAACTTGGTTCTTTCATCAACTTCTCTTTGGTTCTTTTTCCTGCCTGGAAAATAATTCTTGACCATGGCTATAATTGTTGTTTTATTTTACGGCCCATGTTGTCGGACTACCAGCTTTTCGTTAAGCCTCGTATTCCGCCTTTTGATATCAATTTTTTTTTTGCCGAAATTCCTTTTTTTTGCCTCCGGCATAATATTCCTAGACCTTGGCTTTTTATTTTTACTCAACCCCTTGCCCTGTCCTTCCGTTTTTCTCAACCTTTTTGCTGCTATTACTTTTTAACCGAGTATCCTCTGTCCCTCTTCTTCTTTCCCTCCGGAATTTCAAACTGCTTACAAACCCTTCTTGCTCAGCCTTGTCTTATCACCTCAGTCTGCTTTACACACGGCACCTCTGCCTGAACTCAGTAATGGTATATTACCTCTCTTGAATCTTTTTAGTTTGAATCAAATAAACAGAAACAGAATTAAAACACTTCAAGCTCATTCTCATTCTGATTAAATTAAAACATACGAACATAAATTTACCATCCAACTTCGACCTGGATTAAAGTCAAAGCTTCTCTTCGAAAAATGGATATAAATTAAAAAAAATCTAAGCTCTAATTTGACTACAGACTACAGGTTTGCTTCGACCCGATAGAAATGAAGTAAAGCAGAAGGCCTTCGAATTTGAACGTTGGGAATCAAACCTGAGATGAACCTTCCCTATTCTTCCGGGTGTAAAGTCGGTCACCCTCTTTGGTGCAGCTTGGGCAGCCTTCTTGGTTGGCTAAATGACCAACGGGTATTGGTCATTCCCGACGAATCCAATATGTTGCAAGTGTCCGGCCGTTTAAACAACAACTACCTAAATAGATTTATAACGTACTTTCTCCCTCCTTTCCGTATGCCTTCTTAGTGTAACTGGAAGCATACTCGACGTGTGTTCGAGAAGTCCAGGGTTAGAGTCCCTGCGAGGGCACTGCACATTTTTCATGTCTTCTGATTCAACAAAATTGTACAAATGATTGTACAAGTAGCGGTCGAACTAAAAGGTGGTGAACGATAATTCGTCACCACCATAATTCGACCAAAGGATTCCCTCAACTCCAGTCGCCCTTTAAAAGGGGAGTAGATAAGGTATTTTCTTCCTCCTTTCTGCATGCTTTCCTGGTGTAAATGGAAGCATACTCGACGCATATTTGAGGGGTCTAGGGTTCGAATCCCGCGAGGTCACTGCACATTTTCCACTCTCCTGCTTCTAAAAAACCTAATAAACTCTACATAAAGTCGAGCTCTTGGTGCAGCTTTTGCACTTGACTCGCAAACTGCGGTTTTAAACAATTCTCAATTTGTTACTTTTATTGAATTCGGCTGTAAGGTATTTCTCTCGCCTTCTTCGCACGCCTTCGTAGTGTCGTGGTCTGCATGCTCGACGCGTAACCGAGAGGTCCGTGGTTCGATTCCCGACGAAGACGTTGCTCATTTTTTATCTCACCTGAAAATATCCTAATGTCTCTACACGGTACATGTATTTGTTATAAAATATTTTATTGTGATCATTTCTTTATTGTATCGCATCTGTAACAGACATTTAATCTATAAGCAAAGTACTAATTATCACCTTGAAACGTATATCATTTACGTACTGCGAACTTATAGCGGGAAATATATTTTTTCAAATAGATGATTTTCAGAATTTTGCTGAGATCTAGCAGCATTTTTCAAACTTTAAATTTCTTCAGAGCTTTTTAGCTTTTCTAAATTACTTGTACTGACAGAAATAGCTTGCATCTTCTTTCATAAAGTGTTGTTAAATTGTGAAAAACATTTGCTATAAGCAAATAAATTACAAACCTTATTTAATTGATAAAAATGTAAGCAAATGAAATTCATGTACTGATTCATGCATGTAAATTGCGATTTTGCATGTTGTGGCTCGAAAATGAGCTTCTCAAATTCAGTCTAAACACCTCTACACATTTTAGAGCGTATCTTCAATATGACTGCCTTCACTACCTACAGAAATTTACTCTCCCTGGAGGATGGTGCTCGGTTGATTTCAGTATTTACGTATTGATTTGAAATAATCGGTACGGATTATAAGGAGTTTCAATGCATTTATAATGCGCTGGTATCTGTCTATAAATAAGTCAAAATTATTGTTTAATATTTCAAAACTTGTCCAAATTGCAGTTTATTCTATGTTAATTTGTCTATTAGTCAGGATTTTGTAGGTGCTGTATCACCTATGTTTGAGTGTGAATATTGAGGATTCATGTATGTTTGAGTGTGAATGTTTAAGCATATAAATTTCAGGTGCTTTAAAAGATAACCCAAGCTGTTTCGGACACTAATTTTTTGGCCATTTCTGGCAACATTTGCCTATAAATCATCAAGTTTACAATAATTTAATGATTATTTTTTCTGTAAAAACATTCAAGATCTGGAAGTTCTGGAAAATGGTATTTGCCATACCGAAAGGTAAGAAAATTTCTGAAGGCTATCAGTTTTGTCCTGAAAGTCATTTTCATTTGATCTTTCGCTGAAGATTAGTTCAATCATAGCTGATTAAAGGCATTCTCCGCTTGATTGTTGTCGGAAATTACTGGGTCAGAAATATTTGACCGAGAGGGAAAAAGAAATTTGGAGGCTTAAGACTAGACAGGAAGATCAGTTGACTAGACCTACGAAAGTATGAAAATGTTGACGGAAGATCAGCAGAGCTCCAGGAAAAGCGTTACAGTACTATTTATGGTATATCTCTGAAGAATTAGTTGGGTTCATTATTTTCTCTGACAACGTATCGAATCTCGGCAGAAAAATAACATAAGATTATCAATAACATGGCTACTGTTGAATCAAAGGCAGGAATGATATGATGCAAGCCAGCTCCTCTCAGGGATAAGCCTCATCTTGATTAGGCCACTTTGTTGCTTCAGTAACAAGACAGTTCTTTCAAAAATGATGATCAATACATTATTTTTAGTTTATGAGCAACATCAGTAGAAGCAAAACGAAGATTGTTTTAAATGGAAAAGTAAAAGTTTTAAATTTACAAATGATAAATGATGCAACTGCGCAAGGCTTTAAATTGTTTAAGAACTTTTTCTAAACGAAAAAATAGAAATGAAGAATTTACAACTGAAGAATAATGTAGCTGCGTGAGGTGTTAAATTGAACTAACTCATAATGAAGATGAAAAAGAGTGTTTGTTAAAATTGCTGAAGGAAACAAGAAAGCTCTTCCCAATAAAAATAATAATAAAAATATAATAAAAAACTAAAAACAAAAAATAAAAATGAAGGCATTTCTACTTCGAAAAGTTAGCTATTTTAACTGAATTTGAATTTAAAGAATAATTTCATTTTGATTTGTATCATAATTTTATTTAATTATACTTACGTGTGAATGTATCAGTATGGTATCGATTGAGTCCAGTTTCGAATTTTTATATTATGTTTATATTCGTTGTCCAAGCCATGATGAATCGTTCTTTTTCCAAAGTATTATAAATTTTGAGTTCATTGAATATCATTTCTTCCCACAAGAATAGAAAGCTTTATCTGTGTATTTCCACGGGCATATTTGAACTTTAAAAGGGAACCTAGAATTGTAGCGGGTGATTCATATTTTTCCATATAAAAATGGACCACACTATTTTGCATGTATCTATTGGTTTATTATTTCATAATTTCATTCCGTGAATTTATCACTCAAGGATCTGAAAAATAGCATTTGCCATTCTTGAAAAGTCACCGTATAATTCTGCATCGCCAAATATCGTTATATTTTATATAATTTTACTTTTTTTTGTCTACAACTTGGTAGCAGCTAAATTTTTAAAATCACTGCATAGTTTTATATTATTAAATTCATATATATATATATGAATATATATATATTAAATATTGAGAACTTATATATATATATATATATATATATATATGTATATGTATTAAATATTCAACTGAATGTTGAAGCTCTCTCGAACAGAGCAACCTTTTTGTTTGAATTTTTAGGGGCATAACGAAAGGCTCCTTAAATTAAAGTTCTACCTGAAAAGGATTTTTTGTTGTCTAAATGTTTTTTATAGGTGTAAATATGTACAAATAGGGAGTTTGTGCACATCTTTGTCTTTGATCTGTCTGTATATAACTCAAAAGTTTCTTTTCGAAGGAGTTTTATGAAAAATTTACCAGAGTCATTATCTGTGGATGGATTAGTAACTTGCTTTCATGTCTTTCAAAAATCTGGACAGAAGGAAAGGACGACTTCCGATTGACAATGCTGCGTATGAAGCCTTTCTTTTTTACAACGTCAGAGGCAAAGGAAAACTTTCAGTTAACTTTAAAAGGGTTACAGTTTATGTTACACCGTCACTTGTCATGATGAAGACATACGGTCTTTAAATGGAGTATAATAATCATTGAAAGTGGGTACTAAGAAGTCGAACTCAGGCTGCAGACCCATAAACTATTATTTGCTCTGTTACAGCAAAATATTTTAGCCTTAGGTGAGCAGAAGGGAAGCTTTAGGAATCTTTCCTCTTTAGTATGGCAGCTTAACCCCATATTATGACAGGTATAGTATAAGATTCGTTTTGATGTTTCTGATATCTGTATGCACGTAGGCAGCACTGAACATAGGGGAGTGGGGGATTTACCTGAGTATCTCCAATCGAAGCTAGGTTTTAATCATTTTAATTACTGAAATCTATGTTACGAGAAATAAAATATATTTAGATTGAATTTTTTGTAAAAAATTAAATTTTTGATGATTTAATTTGATATTTTTGTTGCATTGAAATAATAAAATACTTATCTCTTATTAGATAAGGGTACTTCCATCATGCCTGTATTCGTTAAAGACTTTGCAACCATTTTAATTTAAGAATTACTTAAAGAATATGCAGATAAATGTTTAACTAATTATAAAGCTAAAGGAAATTCGAAGGAAGTATTAAGAACTTAAAGCCTACAGAATGTCTTACTTCTGTTTAAAAATTTCCCACAAATATGTTATTTAGAGCAGTAAATACTTTGTAATAACTGCTTTTCGTCGTGTTTACGCAATTTATTGTCTTCGACTATGTTTAAAATTAAGAGTTTAAACTTTAAACTAGTTTAAACTTTAACCAGATTACCAAAATTTTGTTAATTAAACGGGCATATCTCAAAAACTATCATAACTATCGTAATGAAAGTAATTTTAAATGAAAGAACAAAATTTTTTGCTTTTAACAGTCTAAGTTTGAATTATGTAGACTCATATTAAGTATTTTTAAACTACAATATTACGTAGGAAATTCATCCCAATCCCATTGTCTCTTTCATATGAGCTCAGAATTGAATGATAAAAACGTCGAACCTAACTTACAAAAACCCCCAATTAATAGAAATACAAATTAATACATTGAATCAAACAAAACAAACGTTGTGTAGTAATAATTTGGAATAAATGTTAAATTAATTTAGAATAAAACATTGATTAATTAAATCACTTAATTTCGCCACACAACACTATTTTGTCCCCATATGAAGTTATGAAATTAAATGTGTGCGATAAATTCTTTTATGTTTTCTATTCAGGAGCACTGAGTGATGATTCAAAACGAAGTGATGGTTTAAGCACAAGTATCTGGAATATCTATAAACGGCAATGCTCATGAAAATGACTGCTATTATTTGTCTTAATCTCCTGAATTAGTCATATAAGCATTGTTGAAAAATGATCAGTGTAGTAAGATCGTACGCTGGGACAAGAGGAAAGTCAAGGTTTTTGCTGTCTGATGAAAGTAATTCTAACTCACGCAGTCACCAGACAAAAAACATTTTACAACGATCATTCACAAAAATGTGTAGCAATAGGACCACGGCGATATACAAAACTGTGTAGTTCGCAATTTGGTGATTCTTAAATATGCAAGTTCAATTATAAAAAATTTGGAAACGTTTCTAGAAGAAAATTTAGTGAAATATATAAAAAGTAGTAGTTTCCTCGATCTTTTGATTGGAATGTTGTTTGATTTAAAAAGTTACAGTGGTTGGTTTTTAATCGAAAACATGTTCACGAAAAAGCTAAAAAATTTAATTTCTTCGTAAATTTGATGTTTATATTTCATTAAAGCAAACCAATAAAACGTTATCAAAACAGGTACAAGACGATTCAACAGTGTAATCTTATAAATTCTGTTTTAATTTCTAAAATTAGCCACAAGTACTACAATAAACCCTTCGTTGTGCATTATGTTATTAGGGTTATTTCGTTAGGTTATTGGAATACGGCAAAGCACAAGAGGAATATCTGCCTGAGGAAGAAATCACTTCTTGAAGGACTTTGTAATGAGACGTGGCTCGTATCACGTTACACATGGGGAAAACCACGAAAACAAACCATGTAGCCAGCCTGTTCGTCTGGAATTAAACTCAGATCGAAGTTCCAGCATATAGAGATCTTAATCGTTCGGCCACTAGTGTGGCCATAGGCCATTTCGAAAAATCTTTTAAGTTGTTTAAGTAAATTTTGTTCTTTATTTTTATTATGGGAAATGTAATTTTCAGAAATTACATTTTACAAAACACAATTTTGCATTATTTACAATCAAGAACTATGAAGTATTTGAAATCCCAATCTATAGAGTTAAATATCCCAGTTTTAAATTGTATCTTAAATTTGATGTTGAAGAATCTATGTGCAGCTATAGAATTTCGGTAATACTAATTTCGTTTGACATTCTTTAAAGAATTTTGCTAATTTAAGTATTTTAAAGTTATTTTGAGATTACAGATAAATAAATGAAATAAACTACTTTTATACTATAGAAAGGTATTACTCTTTACC
Source organism: Stegodyphus mimosarum (assembly GCA_000611955.2). Classification (NCBI taxonomy): domain Eukaryota; kingdom Metazoa; phylum Arthropoda; class Arachnida; order Araneae; family Eresidae; genus Stegodyphus; species Stegodyphus mimosarum. Next base: position 13,498 of record KK114019.1, on the reverse strand, counting down.
AGCTAATGTAATTAGTCTTGAAGCGTAACTTACAGAAACGGTTGTCACAGCTTTGAAAAAAACCTCGAAGAAGAGAAATATTTATCATATGATCTCGAAATACATAGGGAATTTCAATTAAATCGAAGAACTTTTAAAATAAAGTGTTTTTCTAATTTGAAAGCTCATGTGGTTCTCGAAATTTATCATTTCCTGCCAAAGGAGTAACCTATGATTTGTAAAAACTAAAAAACTTTGAAACATTGTTATAAATGTTATACGGTGTTTTCTCCTTCCTTCGTAGTGTAACGGTAGCACACTCCGCGCGTTTTCGAGAGGTCCAGCTTCGAGTCCCGGCGAAGGTTATCACATTTTTCAGATCTCCTGCTTATAATAACCTAATGCCTCTACAATGTATATATTGGCTTCAAAAATCAAATACTGTAACTATAATTTCGTAAGTTTCTAGCTATGTTGAAATCTTTCTTATTGTGAAAAGCCCTTTCGTTTGAATTACAATGAATTTAATTCGTTAGGTTAAAAGTGGTATGGATTGTTTAGTAATATTTAATTGCATTAAAATGAATTTACAATATGATTAGCAGTTATGTGTACAAGAACTTCATTCAGCGCTCTCGATGATTTCCAACCCATCTTTAAATAGAAATCCCCCCCAAACATACAAGTACGAGAAAAAAGTTGTTCATCATTTAATTAGATTCTGCTAAGCTCAAAATCATTTCAAAGGCCTTTTTTAATTAATTCACAGATCATTTCAAAGGCCTTTTTTAAATTAATTCACAGATTGAAATTTGCGTTCAAGTAGAAAATACTGAAAGAACATTATTTGGACATAAATTTAAGTTGTAACCCTTAATTATAATAGCTCTTAATAAGTGTAAGAAAGTGATGCCTTTTAAGTTTGAATATTTTAAAAACCTATTGCTTGAAGAAAGATGACTGAAAGAATTTTTTAATTAAAAAATATACTTAACAAAAACATTTCCTCATATTAAAGTAAAGATGTTAACGATAAATACGTTAAACATTCAGAAAGGAGTGTAAATAAAAATCTTATTTATTAAGGTACTGAAATAAAAGAATTAACGAAAAATAAAATTTACTATAAAGAAAAATTTTCAATTAAAATATATTAAAATAATTATAATTTTTTCTGCTACTTTAAATGTAAAGCAACGTTTTATGCTTTTACTGCTTTTGTTAGCATATCTGATATTATAATTGAAATAGGATTTAATACAGAAGAAAGTAATTAATGACCTAAAAATTATCAAAATACTGCCTCCCTCTCACTTTCAAAATTTCTTCTGGTTACTAAGTGGCAAGTCATCGACTTGTGGCAAGTAGAAAGGATGTACTGAATGCTATAAGTTTTAAGCTACAAAAGGGGCTATAATTTTTGTGTCTCTAAGCGTCGGATGATCAGTGCAGGTCCTCTCCTTTTACCAGGGTATGATTTTTCTGGACGTATATGAATAGTTCATTATCTGCTTTGTACAGTACTGATTTCAGTCATTTAGCTTTTTGACTCTAAAGAGAAAGTAGTTGAGATTATGCTAAATCCTTGCTAATCAGTTGATTTTATAGGAAATAAAAAATCAATGTATCAAAATTAAAAAAGTACGTATTTTTAATAAAAATATTTTCGTAATTTTTTCCTTCAGAAGCTTTTATTATCGTTTTGTTTTTGCACGTGGTGACTTGGAAATGGGAGGTCAGGACACCTTCATTGCCATGCGTCTAGTATTGTAGCCAGGACAATTCGCCGTTGAGGATTATTCTTACATAACTAAGTCGAGAAACTACTTTTATATTTAATTTAAATGACTTGTGGCTGTCTCGCACAGCAGCCTATCAAAATTACGCGTTATCAACTTATTTAACCTAGCATATTCATTTAAAGTTTATTTATTTAATATCCCTTTTTAGTAATACAAACGATAAAAAGTTTACTCTGAATTAAAAAAAAATAAACTTTAGAGATTATTTTTAAATTTAAAATCTTTTAGATTACTTAAGTATTAATTATATTATTTTAACTATAGCTATTGTGATTTCGTTATTTCACCAATGTTCTTCAAATAACTGTCACTTGTCTATAAAATGTAAGGAAATTTGTTGGTCTTGCATCCGAGTTGTTTTTGAAACTTTCGTTATGGACCAGTTAAATGAGGCTCTTGCTGTTACATTTTTTTAAAACCAAAACCACCAACAAATGCACTGCTGTTTGTATATATGCATAAAGAAGGCCCAAGCTGTATTCGTATTTTGAAGCTGCGAAATTAAGCAAAGTACTACGTGTACGTTAGCTGTGCTTGACAAAAGAACATGAAAGAAAAAGAGAAACGAGAAATGTCAGATATTTGAAGTGCCATCTTCCTTACGTAGAGTTAGATATTGGATATTTTTCAGGTGCAATAATCTTTTCTTGGAATAACCATTTTTCTTCGAAGAAATTTATCGGTTTCTTTTTAGGTTGCAGACTAGTATGTCAGGAAAAGGATTTTTTTGGATCATGTTTACAAAATGTAATGCAAAGCGAACCTTTATCCAGCGAATTCATTTCAAGATATCTTCTTCCAGCTGCTGCCAAAGCAGAATTTGAATGTTGTGGTATTGATCTTTCTTTTTTTTACCTTTTCTTTCTTTTTTTAATCTATAATGCTGTTGCCATCATGATGAATGCGCATGCTTATAATTTGACATCAAGGAAAAATAAAACTATTTTCTTCTCCCCCTTCCCCAGAAAAACAAGATTTGTATTTCTTTGTTATTCGTGGGTGTTTGAAGTAAAGCTTGAAAGAGAGAGGCAGCATTGAAATGCGATTTCTTAAGTAAAAAAATCAGTTTGCGTTTTCCTTTGTTTGAATCAATATGAAAACGTATCATTTTATTTGCGAGAAAGAAAAACAAGATAAATTGAAATAAGTTATGTAACTTAAAAAATTAGAAAACAATTATAGAATGTGAAATCACGAGTAACTAGTATTTTAACAGATTCTAAGTTATTCGTGATTTCATATTTTATGATTGTTTTCTAAATTTTTAATCGAGATCAGAACACATAAACTACTTCTAACTCTTTTTGAACGTCACTTCTCATTTTCATCACCATTAGTATTAAAAGGTGATAATTTTTATAAATAAATATTTAAGAGATTCATTCAAATAACTTATAAATAATTATTTGATAATAATATATATCTATGTATCTACATATATATGTACCAATAACACATATGTTTTGTGTGTTACATTTTAACATATTTAAGTGAAATGAAGAAAGGTTTTATTTATATGTCGTTGTCTACCATAATTTAATATTTCTAAAATACGATCATGTGCAATGACTTCCAGAATATTAAAAAGCATCTATGGAATTATTTTACATCTGTACGTGAAAGAAGTCTTGTTTGTTAATTATTACAATAAGCTTCATTTTGAACTTTCTTTTGTTAATTCCTTCATTACAAAGCCGGAATTATTTTGATTTTACACAGTATTTCAAAGGTGGTTGTAAGAATAACTTAAACTTCACTGCCTTGTTCATAAACTGCTATTTTGCCCTTTCTTTTGAAGCACTAAACATCGACAGTGTCATTTTTTTGATTAATTCAAAATTGCTTTGAAATCCATATACTCTTTCTCTAAAAGTTTTAGGATAATGCATATAGGGTGGAATTAGAAATAAAATTGCGTCTAAACATTATTCCCGATGATCGATTACTAGCAGTTCAGTCAGTAGAATTGTAGGCGAAAGTAAATAATGCATAGCCATAGCTAAAAATCCTATAATTATAGGTAACAGTAGTTTTGAAATAAAACATTAAAAACATTGAGGATATTTATAGACACCTTTTCGTGTTAAATTTAAATGAATTCTTGAAATCACGCAGTAGCGAAGGAGATATTGGTTTCATTATGCAGCTAAAATTCTATATAGAAATCTTTTCCAAACTTTTCATCATGACCAAAGCTGACAAATAAGAAAAGAATAGAATTAAAACGGTACTAAAGCTCTCCATAGCATCTATGGCTATGCATTATTAGAAAGTTCCTGGTTATATTGAAGGGTTCCTGGTTGTATTGAATGGCGTAGCATAAAGATTTCCTTTCTTTGGCATAATATACATTACATTTCAAATTTTGAACAATAGATGAGTTTCGGCCCTGGATAGATATCATAAAGACTTTTTTGTCATAACATATATTTTATTTAAAATTTTGACCAATAATGTTGACCTTGTAATTATTATAAAAATGTGACAATTTAAATCCTCTAAAACAAGACTCAGAGCTCATACTAGACTGCTGCATTATTCGTAGTACTGTAATATGCTGTGTTACAACTTTAGGCCGTTTTCCCTAACGAGGGATTTTATCTTTCTCCTTCCCTCTCCGATGAGATAGGAAGATCAAAGATGTATAAACTTATGTCCATGTTCCATAGTTATTCCATTGATCAATCAATTATTCCTTTTCTATTTTATTAACTAACACAATAATAAACAAATTAACAAACAGAGCTTATAAGATATGTCATCGTGATGGAACACAATCACCATCACGGCATCAGAAACATAACTAACTAAACTGTCTTTTACCCCATCGGGAGGGAAGGAGAAAGATAAAATCCCTCGTTAGGGAAAACGGCCTAAAGTTGTAACATCCTCCCGCCCCGATGAAGATATTCATCCAAAACATTCACCAAAAATACAATTTAACAATATATAATACTAATACAACAATACAACTCAATGACATAATGAATACAACTGAATATAGCAATAATGAGTTAATAAATGAACAATTCAAATTTACATTAATAGACTTCTTATAACAACAAAGCTGAATTTAAATCATGTAAATCTAAAGTACCTGTAAGCATGGTATTTTTATCGCTTGAGTTCAAGGTGGTATATCAGTTGAATGGGTCTTTTAATTTTACCTGCAGATGTCTGCAGCGTTACACTTCTTACCTTCTGGTCACGGCCCTTATGCACTTCTATGATTCTTCCTAGTTTCCACATTTGCCGCGGTACCTTGTCTTCACCTATAAGAACTACATCGTCTAGATTAAATTCAACATTAGGAATAGTAGGATTAATGAAATTACAACTTTTAAGTTGAAGAAGATATTCTCCTTTCCATCGTTTCCAGAATGCATTCAAGAGTTTTTCACGGTACAAAAATCGTCTAACTAGATTGTTTCTATCAGTTTCATTTAGCTTACTAGAGCCAGCCCAATGGGGTAAGGCGGTAGACCTTCTACCAGTCAAAAAATTGGAAGGAGAGAGAGGAAAGGGTTCATCTGGTTCATTATAAACGTATGTTATAGGCCTCGAATTTAAGATTGACTCTGTTTCTGCCAAAATGGTTAGTAATTCCTCAAATTTCAATAGAGCCCTCCCCAAAATTTTCCTTAAAATGGCCTTTGTCATTTTTACCATCCTCTCCCAGTAACCCCCCCACCAAGCTGCTCGTTCAGCAATAAACTTCCACTTAATACCCCTTTTTCCAAAAAATTCTAGTACTGGTTCCTTTTGAAGGTTACTGTACAGAGTTTTTAGTTCAAGTTCAGCTCTTTTAAATGTTTTTGCATTATCGGATTGAACGATTCGGCATATACCTCTTCTTGATATAAAACGTCTGAATGCTAACAGAAAGTCATCCGTACTTAAGCTGGATACTGCCTCTAGATGGAGTGCGCGCGTAACCGCGCAAGTAAACAAGGCGATATACACTTTGTCTTTATCCTTGGTATACAGAGGTCCGGCAAAGTCCACACCTACGATTTCAAATGGGTTCCCTTCATGAATTCTGTCAATCGGAAGCGGAGCAGTTATTTGAATGCCCCTTTTGGCTTTGTACCGTCTACATACGTAGCACTTGTTGAGGCAAGCCTCTACGGCTTGTCTGCCGCGAAGAATCCATTACCTTTCCCTCAGCTGGGTAAGAGTATCAGAGACTCCAGAATGGAACAAATTTTCGTGTTCATTCATAATCACAAGATCGGTGAATTTAGATTTAAACGGTAAAATCATTGGGTGTTTTTCGTAGAACTGGAATCTGGAATTCTGCAATCTGCCTCCAAGGCAAATAAGTTCATCAGCATCTAGACTTGGGTTTAAGTTGAAAATTTTTGATTCAGGACTGATGGTTATCTTTCTTTTCAATTGACTATATTCTTTTTCGAATTCTAATTGCTGTGTTATATGCACCCAATATTTTTCAGCATTTATTAGCTCTTCGGTGCTTAGAATACCTGCTTTCTTTTCTGAATTAAACTTACTAGACTTGCAGTTGTTCACGAATCTAAGAACATATGCTGTAATTCTCACTACTTTTCTTAAATTGTTAAATTTTGTTAAATCAAAAATAGGTTCAATCGGTTTTTCGCATGTCTGCAAGAGGACAGAGGTTTTCACCTTTTCTATTTGAACTTCTTCTATGTCGAATTCTCCCTTATCGTTACTCACTGTAATCTCATTTTCCATTAACCAAGATGGCCCCGAAATCCAAGCTTTATCATTTATTAATGTGCTGATGTTCATCCCCCTGGTCAGTTTGTCCGCTGGGTTCGTTTTCCCGCTACAGTGATGCCAGTTCATAGGATTGGTTTTTTCCTTGATTTCGCAAACCCTATTCTTTATAAAAGGTTTCCAGTCCTTAGCGAATCCTTTGATCCAATGTAGACAAATATTAGAATCCGTCCACAAAAAAATATTATTTTCTTTTATCATCGGGAAAGTCTTAGTTAGATACGAACATAGTCTAGCTGCTATCAATGTTCCAAGCAGCTCTAGTCTGGGTAAACTGATTTCTTTTAGAGGAGCTAAACGCGATTTGGCTATTACAAAGCTAGTTTTAACATCATCTCCACGTTTTATTCTAAAATAAGCCACAGCTCCATACACTTTCGGGCTCGCATCCGAAAATAGATGTAACTCCATTTCGGAAATCATTCCATGACAGTACTGTCTAGGTATTATAACACCTTGAATGTAATGGGCTTCAGATACCCATTCTTCAAACCTTTCATTAAATTCTTGTGAAAGAGGTTCATCCCAAGAAATTCCCTTTGCCCATAACTCCTGTATTAAAAGTTTCATTTTTATTATGAAGGGAGCTAAAAGGCCCAGTGGATCGAAGATCATACCACACGTACTTAGGATTGTTCTTTTGGTCGGAACAGTTCCTTTGCTTTGTTCAAGATTATTCAACGCAACTTTTAAGATGTCTTGATCATTATCCCAAACCAGTCCAAGCACCTTTAATGGTACGTCTTCTTCATTAGGTATTTTGCGACATTCAAGGCTTCGAGAGTTCCAAATTTCGCGCAATTCTGGGGAATTAGTAACCCATTGACGTAAGTTCATGCTCGCGTCTCTCATGATTTTAGTGGCGTCGCAAGAAATAGAGGCCGCATCTTCAATAGTTTCCGCGCCGTTGATTAGATCGTCCACGTAAAGATCTCGTAACACACCACAAGCACTTTTATGTGTATCTTCATAATTTTTTATGTGAAATTTTATGGTTGCAGCCAACAGGAATGGGCTGCATTTTACCCCAAAGGGGACACGTTTCATTCTTAAGACCCTGATGCGACAGTCACTCAAATCGAGATCAGTCCCACATTCTTTTCCCCACAAAAATTGCAAAAATTTACGGTCTTCCTCCGCTATGCTAATTTCTAAAAATGCTCTCTGAATGTCTGCGCAAAATGCTATGGGGTGAGATCGAAACCTCAAGATAATTCTAAGTAAGTCGGGGTTGAGATTGGGACCACTATCTAAACACTCATTAAGAGAAAGCTCATTTTTTGCCTTAGAGGAGGCATCATAACAAATTCTAACTTTAGTAGTTTCCTTTAATTCCCTAACTACACCATGGTGTGGCATAAAATATCCTTCGCTTTTATTACCCGAATTTTGCCCAACCTCTTCGATAATGTTGTCATTTAATTGCTCTTTTAGAATATCCTTATATCTTAAATATAATCTCTTATTTCGCCTGAATGTATTATTTAAGCCGAACAAACGTCTTTTTGCTACATCATAATTATTACTTAATTCATCATGATCCTGTCTCCATAATAATCGAGTTTCGTATCTACCATTCTTATATTTAATGTTTTGTTCAAACGTTTCTACGATCTCCCTATCTGGTTGTGATATTTCCGGTTCTGAAATTCCAATTGCTTCCAAATCCCATAGACATTTAACCCTGTCATTTATTTCTTCCCTTAAAACACTTAAATGGGAAACGTGTACCTTTTCACAATCAAATTCACTCTCCGTACCCTGGATAACATATCCAAAAATACTGTCAGTTGCCATTAATCGTTTGCTTATCTTAACATTTCTTTCCTTTAACACTTCCCAAATAAAGTCTGAGCCAATTAAGAGATGTATTTCTGTTGAGTTTCCAACGTCAGCTAGTTTTATTTGCTTTTGATGCGCTAATTTTCTAATCCATTTTGAAGGCACCTGAATCTGACCCTTCGTAATGTAATCAATTACGATCGCCCTGACTTTAATAGTTTTATGAGCTTCGGAAATGTTCTGCAGTTCAATCTCCACTACATCATAAATCTGCTTTTCTGATGTTTTATTTCCAAACGCATAAATTAGAAGCGTTTCCTGTTTCAGCACCGGTAGACATAACATTTCGACTACATCGCGCCTGACGAAAGTTCGAGTGGCGCCTCCATCAATCAGACAATGTATCTGAACTTTACCCCCATTCAGTCTGGAATTTGTGACAGCAGTGAAAGTTTGCAAATAAGCTGTTGATTCCGAATTATTTTCTTCTATTTTATTTTCATTACAAAGTAGGGATAGTGAATGGGTATTTTCGGAAAGAGTTTCAGATGTAGAATTTTGATCGAGAGAAGAATTAGGCTTTAATTTCTCTTGTTCACAAATCAAATAATTATGGGGTTGTGAATTGGTGCAAATTTTACACTGCTTATTCTTTTTAAAGCAGTTCTTTGAGATGTGTCTTTTGCCCATACAAATAAAACATCTTCCTTGACTTAATAACGATTTTTTCCTTTCACTAACACTTAAAGGACAATTTTGGTTTTGGTGCAATTTTGAACAAAAAATGCAGTTTCGATTTTCAACAGTTGAAATAAGTGCCGAAGTAGTAGGAACATTTCTTTTAGGAGAATATGGGTATTTAGATTTTGAATAATTATAATTATTTACCGGCTTACGGATTACGTTTTCAGAAACACTGTTTCTCTGATTTCCTAGCAAAAGTGATGTTTCACGACATTCAATTTCTTTTCGTAAAAATTCTATCAAATCCTTAACATCAAATAATTCCTTTGTTTTCCGTTGCCTATTATATAACAAATTTAATTCTTCGGGAAGTTTTTGTAAAATTATCGGTGCGAGGAGACTGCTGTACGTACCAGCAGCCACACCTAAGGATTCTAGAGATCTAACTTGTATTTCAATAGCGTCATACATTTTTCTTAAAGCAGCTACATTATGTACAGTTTTAACGGAATCTACTAATAACAATTTATTCATATGGCAAGAAATAATTAAATCTGTTCTCCCGAAACGCTCTTTTAGCAATGAAATACAAGAGTCATAGTTCTTCTCAGTTATAGCAAACCCTGACACAGCAGCTAAAGCAGTTCCATTTAAATAAGTTTTTAAATATGCAAACTTTTCAATATTGCTAAGAGAATCGTTGGAGTGTATCGCAACTTCATAAGAATTCCAAAAATCTAACCAATCGTTACAATCTCCACTAAATGTGGAAATATTTATCCTAGGAAGTTTTACCAAGGAGTTTTCGTTTTTAACGCGATTTTCACTTGTACGATTCGACTCGACATTATGGAGCAGGTCATTTTGTTTTACCAGATTTAACTGTTTTTCTAGAGAAATAATGCATCTATCTATTTTCGTTTTCAAAGTAATGCCCGTTTCTTTATACTTTTCATTAGCGGTGAGTTCCTTATCTAATTCTTTAATGTCAATAACCCCTTCAATATCCTCATCTAATTTGTTCAATTCTTGTATTTTATCAAGGAGTTGATTTTTCATGCCATGTAACTCATCAATTTTATTTTCTATAGTAAACTCTTCGCTTAACTGACGGTCAATTACAGTTTCGATTTTAGTCACGAGTTTTGAGAACAATGTTCTGACCGTTGTTCTTTTCGTTTTTATTCTTTCTATATCCATATTTCCCTTAATTCAGTAATTCAGTATCTTATTCTTAGTTTAAAATCAATAATTTATCTAGACTAAATTAAATGAGGGACTTACCTCAATCAAAGTAGTCGCATCAGAATCCCAATATTCCATTACTCGCCAGCTCAGAACTGTATACATCACGTCCGGGACGTCACCAAAGATGTATAAACTTATGTCCATGTTCCATAGTTATTCCATTGGTCAATCAATTATTCCTTTTCTATTTTATTAACTAACACAATAATAAACAAATTAACAAACAGAGCTTATAAGATATGTCATCGTGATGGAACACAATCACCATCACGGCATCAGAAACATAACTAACTAAACTGTCTTTTACCCCATCGGGAGGGAAGGAGAAAGATAAAATCCCTCGTTAGGGAAAACGGCCTAAAGTCGTAACATGCTGTAAATGCAAATGTATTAATGCTGTATATTCTTAGTGTTTCTCATTTCATTTTACACTGTTATTGACGGCTCTGTGAAAATTTGAATGAAAATTCATTTTTATGCCAACAAAATTTGCCTCTGTAATAAGTCTTTGCGTCCAACTTAATATACCAATTTATTAACTTTATATTGCTTTTTAAAAGCATCTAATTTCATGGGACAACCTATGTTGGTATTACATTATGAAATGTTTGAGTAATTAAAACAGCATTTTAGCTGGCTGTAAAGATGTGCAGTAAATAACACAGTTCACCTGTAATTTACTTAAAAATGTGATTGAAAAACATTTGTACGAATATGCAAAATTTATTTTTATTGTCTGCTATCTTTTGGAGTCCATTCATAACTAACATTCCTCAAATAATTATTTAGTCATACTTTCTGGAAACGAAATTTGTTGATTGAATTAAAGGAAAAAAAGATGTATCAGTTGTGATAATCCAGCTGATATCGAAAGAAGTGGAGAGTAATAAGGAGAAAGGCTTAAATAATATTACTTGGTCTAAGATTGGAGAGACATTAAATACATTGGTGAAAATTTTAGACCATAATAACATCAAAGAATCTTCATATAATCTCATTCATTCTTTTATAAGAAGGTGGGATTCGTTGAAAAGTTTCGAGTAGCAGCAGTACTCTATCTTCCAAAATATGATCCAGGATATTTGATAAATCAAATATCCTGGATTGCCGAAATCCCGAACTTGTTATATTATTGAATTTTATAGCAAATTGATTTCGAAATTTAATCAGCTGTGAAGTTATTATAACTGGAAAACAACTGATTACTTGCACAATCTTTTTAGTTTTGCTTTCAAGATATATTTTTATAATATGTCTTGCATTATACACTTTACGGACTGAAAATATTAACCTGCACACGCAAGCATACACACACAAAACTCTAAAATGTGAATTTGAAAAGCTTAAAATATTTTAATAAAAACCTTGCTACTGAAAGTAAATTCATAGTTCGTTAATTTCAAAAACATTAAAATCGGGTAAAACTTAGCTTTCGATAGGCTTCTCAGCTTCAAGAAATGATATTCCACTTCTTAAAACGAATTAACCGCGTCTTGTCATTGAATGAAATGTAATATAAATTAAAACTACTCTAATTTTAAATTCCGTATAATTTAAAAACTTGTTTTCTTAGTAATGCAGAAACTTTTGTCACATGGTGTTCAGAAATTTCATCTACTAATCGCAGTTAATCGAAAGCACAAAAGTTTGGGTTTTGTATTATTTGTGTACGCGTGACTAGAAAGCCGTTTCTGTTATGTTATTTCTTTATACACAGATTCTTCGCTGATACTTTTCCTTTCCCGATGATGATATCGCAGACGACAGCTGGCGAGTGAGCGCTTATTGATCTCTTATATCTGCGCATTGGATGAAATGCTTGTCATTAGAAAGGCTCAAACTTCGACCTGCGCAGTTATCCGAATAACGTCTTTGATCTATACTAATTGGTACTGACTTATTAACATTTCGACTTCATGACCAAACGCACCAAGGATTTCGTTCCTGTTAACAGTTAGCCTTTCTCATTAACATCTAATGACGTCGCCAGTTTTGTATCGTTTTACGCGCAGGGAAACAATTTGCTGGCACTTGCTTTCATGCAGGCTTTGACACAGTATTAATACGTAAATTGGCTCATGAGTGTATCTTTACTTGCTACGAAGTTTACGAAACTCAAAGAACAAAAAGATACAAGAAATTTTTAATACTTTTTAATTTTTGCAAAACTGTTAACCGTCATTATGTGTACATCCCTTATTTTCGATTTACTTTGCGCATGGTTACGAAATTTTGACTCATTGTTTTAATTCTAATGATAATATATTTGTGACTGATAAAATAATTAAAATATTTACTATTTAAAATTTTTTCCCCAAAATTTTCGAAAAATAAACATATAAAATTAGTGCACATCTGGTAGTTATATGATGATTTAGAAAACAACAATCGTAAAAAGTTATCTTGAGGCAATATGTGCTATTTTTCATTTCTCTGTAAAAACTGGTTACAGAATTGAAGAAGAATGAAGAAATTGTTCAGAAATACTTGAAAAGCAGAAGCAAATTATAAAATGTTTGCTTCAAAGTGCACATCAAAGCTCCTGAGTTCCAATACTTAAAAATACACGCTTAACTACTATAAAAATTGTATTAAAATAATACGGTACAACTGCGAATTCTTTCATCAAAAAGCTATTGAACAAAGATTACGGAGCATTTTGAGCTCTTTCTTACAGAGAAAAGAGTACAGAAGTATAGAAATCGCTAGGTATTCCATCTTATTGATTTCTTTTGCTCCAATCTGAAGTTTCTAGTAGCTTTGAAATGTTGCCAAATTATGAAATGCGATGTCTCAAAGTCCATAAGGAGACTTCGAAATCTGAAAACGGTTACAATATAAAATTTTGGTGCTTTGAAACAATCGATCAAAATAAATGTACGAAAGCGTTTTCGTGACTTAAAACAAATCTGTAAGGCATTAGAATGAACGCGTGGCTAAAATTAAATCTTTGACAGCAGTTATAATAAATACGGTAATATGATTTAATTAATAGGATACAAGAGAGGAAGAGTAAACTGAAATTAATATTTATTAGAAGTTGTCAGGACTGAGTGTTCGGTGCATATTCTTTGCGAACATCTTCGTGAAACGTTAAGTCCTGATCTTGAACAGGGAGCTGAATGCAGCTATGTTCTGCGGTAGAAAACTGTGGTTAAGTGGCAGGAGAACTGCACTTCAGAAGGCTTTAAAATCCTCTTTTATTAAACCACAATTATTTACAGCCACTTCCCAACTCGGGA
>KK114018.1:132378-153616 GCA_000611955.2 Stegodyphus mimosarum | reverse complement strand
AAGATGTCAAATTTTAAATAGCATCAATGCTAACATTCCATCTAAATTTAATTCGGAACGATCCAAGTGTCTTTTGGTTAAATCTAATAAATCGCCTAAATTGTATATCGCTTGTAAATTTCATCGCATGCATTGTATTACTGCGATAAATTTAAAGGAATGAAACTCTGAACGAGTGAGTTTGATAAAAAAAATCGGCTTTGCTATAACTGTCTTAGCGAATTTCATTTACTATCTCAGTGTAAACCGAATAGTGTTTGTTACATTTGTAAGACTAAATACGATCTTCATACATTGCTACATGCATATTCGTCGCTGCTGACATGTTCCAGCGCTCATAGTCTAGACATCACGGGGATGATAGAGCTTCAGGAACCAAATCAACAAAACATAAACGCATCCAAAGTCAATTAATTTGCATCCGCCAGAAAATGCTCGTTTTGAGAAGATCAAATGGAAATAATAAAAGTGTTTTGATAAATACTGTAATAATTTATGTCAGAAATTCAGCTGGTGAAAGCAAACAGTTGAGAGCCATTCTAGATTTGGCATCTGAAAGTTCATTTGTGACTACCAGAGCAGGCGATGCCTTCAGTTTGAAGAAAGAAAAAATAAACGTTCCGATAAGTGGATTAAATGACACATCGCTAAACATTACGAAAAACTTCTCAGCTTATTTATCGAATGAAAGTAATAATTCACACTGGGAAATTGACTTATTAATTGTGCCTAACATAACTAATTTCACACCTTCCAAAAGAATTAATATTTCGAAATTTTACATTCCAAAGAAAATCAAACTTGCTGACCCATTATTTTTCTTTCCTCAAAAGGTCTATATTCTATTAGGTGCTGAATTATTCTTCTCAGTTTTGAGATAGTATGATAAAATAAAATTGGGAGACGACAATTTGTTCTTGCAATCAAGCTGTTTTGGCTACCTTGTTTCGGGTAGTATTTCAAACAATAATTTGTCTTATACACCAAAACACTGTTTCTTGTCCAAAAATTTAGAACCTCTCAACAAAACCCTCACAAGCTTTTGGAAACAGAAGAAGTAGAACCACGCAAAACTTGTAATGACGAATTAAATTAGTGCAATGAACACTTCGCGAAAACACATTATAGGAAACCAGATGGTAGATACGTGGTTGAAATGCCACTCAAGTCAGAATCTTTGGAAACAATGTTAGGAAATTCTAAAGAAATCGCACTGAAATGACTAGATCAGTTGTGGACAAGCTTACATCGGGATCCCACCTTGAAAACACTCTATGTAGAATTTCTTAATGAATATGAAAATTTGCATCATACGGAGAAGGTGAAAGAAGATACACTTGTAGATGAAGGGTATTTATCTACCACACCACGGCGTACTGCGCCCCGCCACTAAAACAACTAAACTACTCTTGGTCTTCAACGCGAGTTTGAAAACGTTCAGCGGCCATTCCTTAAATGATTTATTGTGCGAAGGAGGAATGCTTCAAAAAGACCTCTTCTCGATTCTAATTAGCTTTAGAAAACACATTTTCGCCTTTACTGCTGACATCAAAGAGATGTTCAGAATGATTGAAATTAATCCTTCGCAAAATCAGCTTAAAAATATCTTATGAAAAGATAGCAAATTCGCCCCATACTTAGCCACTAAAGTTTTACAACAAATTGTCCTAGATCAGGAAAAGGACTTTCCTTTAGATTCAAGGGCAGTTCTTCAAGATTTCTACATGAACGATTGCCCTTCTGATTGCTCAGAAATCAACGAGTTAGAAAAACTCATGTCAGAATTAAAGCACCTTCTCAAAGTGGAGGAATGGCTTTTCACAAGTGGGGCAGTAATAAGACACCATCTACTGAACTGCAAGAATTCACGCTTGATCTAAATTCTGAAGAAATAATAGTTAAAACGTTAGGAATGTTTTGGAATAGCTTAAGCGATTCCTTTACATATAAAGTGAGCATAAGTGCTAATCCTAACTTCACCAAGAGATGTAATCTCTCAAATAGCACGCATCTATGATCCACTCGGACTGTTGAGTTCTGTTATTGTTGTGTAGCGACATAAAGCTAATTTATTAATTAATTCATTTACATTCCAAATTATGCTACAGAATGTTTATTTTATTTAACCTTTGTGTTAATTTGTTTTACTTTTAATTGTAGTTTTGTACTTAAGATGGTAAGTTCATTACTTTCGTTTTGGGAACGCGCTTGGCAGTAGACAATGGAAATGGCTGTGATTTTCATGTTAAAATGTGGATTTAAAGATATTTAATTTGGGTTTACATATTTATAACTTACACTAGAAGAAAAAGAAAAATTTGCACTTTAATTTAAAATTACTTTCAAGTTGATAGCTGAATTAGTTTGTGAAATATGCTCATTTAATTAACAAAATGTTGTGGCTTTCGTTGGAATTGGTGAGGGGCTTGAATTGCTATGTTGTCATTTTTAAGCTGCTTTGGGGTGATTTATGGTGAAGGTCACTTTGGGCAACCGGCAGAGCGGTAGGTTTACTCGCTGTTTACTGTCGACAGGTGTTTCTGATTGGCGACGTTTCTGGCGATGCGGGGAAAAGGTGTTGAACTAACGCTTTGAAAAGTAAGAATTTTTATACTGTTTTCTTCGGAGCGTTTTTGTTAGGAATTGTCACTTCTTTGAGTGAGTTTTCGCGCCTTTGAAGTAACCAGTACACTTCTCTGCAGCAAATCTCGCTTTTCCCCTACGCAATTCATTACAATTCCATGTCTAGAACTTTCTGCATGCCTTATTCTCGCAAAACTAACGGAAAAGGTCCTAACAGCTGTTAAACATGAAATAGACTCTGTGAAATTGTACTCTGATTCTACAATAGCCCTAGCATGGATCAAGACTCTTTCAAATTTGCTTAAGACATTTGTAGGCAACCGAGTATCAAAAATCCAGCAGATATCTAAGGACTTCGAATCTCTCCAGAGAGAACGAATGATGTCCAGAGGACTAGAAGTTCAAGCAGTTGCCGCTAATGAACTTTGGTAGAATGGACTGGACCTTTCAGAATTAAATTCACTTTGCAAAAACACAGTAGTTTAACTAACAAACACTATACTGATAAACTCAAGACTGTTTCTAAAGTGACATTAAGTTTAAATAATGACTCCTTTTTTGATAGCTTACTTAATATCAGTAACAACTTTCATAAACTAATTAGAAATTAAGCCTTTATTTTTAGATTTTGCAGAAGATGTAACTCTCCTAAAACGCATGCAGGAGAACTCACATGCGAAGATTATGAAGGAGCAGAAAATTATCTGCTAAAACACCTAAAGTATTTTCCCGCGGAGATATCGGCTTTAGAAAATGGGTCTTCAGTTCCCCACTTTCTAAATCCTTTTTTTAAAAATTTTTTAATTCTTTTTCGCTAGGATTAATAAGAGTTGGTGGTAGACTTTCACATTCAGATTTAAACTTCAATCATAAACATCCGGTTATTCTGCCAGATGGAAATAAACTAGTAATTCTAATATTTCAATACTATCACGAGCGAAACTTTCACGTAGGTCAAGCCCTACTAAATACTGTTCGTTTTAAATATTGGCCACTTGATGGTAGAAATACGACACGAAAAGTCATTCATGAGTGTGGGGAAATGCTTCAAGAAAAAACCAATTTTTTGCAACTAAGATTATGGGAGATCTTCCCTCAGAGCGAGTAAAGCATAGTTCCGTATTTTTAAATGTAGGAATAGACTTATGTGGACTCTTTGAAATTAAATCCAAAAGGCAGAGAAAAGGTACCTGTCAAAACTTCAATTTAGCTATATTTGTATGTATGGCGACTAAAACTATTCACATGGAATTTGTGTTAGATTTTACTTCAGAAGCTTTAATTACTGTCGTAAAGAGATTTTTTTTTTGCACGATGCGGCAAGAGTTCAATAATTTTTAGCGCTAACGCAACCAACTTCACTGGAGCTTCTACAGAGTTAAAACGTTTGCATAAATCAAGGTTAAACTGTGAGGACATTTCGAGCCTGTTAGCCTCAGAATGTATTAGGTGGAAATTTGTGTCTTCTAGGGCACCTAATTTCGGCGGCCTTTGGGAGGCGAGTGTAAAGGCCTTCAAGTATCATCTAAAGAGAATAGTAGGCTCCGCTAAGTTAATCTAGAAGAATTTAACAGTAATGATTGAAATAGACAGCATCCTCAATTCACGGCCACTTTCTTCCTTATAGAGATGATTCCTGATATAGTACCTGATACAGATGATTTTCAAGCATTAACTGCTGAGCATTTTCTGATAGGGAAACCGATAAATGCCATCCCAGAACCAAATTTAATTGCCGAAAGAGATAATCTTCTAAGTAGATGGCAGAGGACTCAGAACTTACACTGGTGTGCAAAAATTAAGGACGAAGTCGAAAAATTAGCATATCAGCTGAACGAAGAGGCAGAGCGGACAGAAAGACCAATCGGGAGATTAAGTAAGGTGATGTACGGTAGCACATGCGCAGATATGCAGGTAGACGTAATGGGAGAGTGTCTGAGTAGTATAAAGCATGTTGTCGGTGTAAGATCAGTATTTCTGGCAAAGAGATTGCACGCCGTATAGCAGTTAAAATCACACCGATTTGCTGCCGCAGCGAGAAATGGCGAATAATCAATCTGTTAGACGACATCTGGATGCTTTTACCCAAGGTCGAATCATTGGGAAGTTGGAGAAAGGCCGCAGTGTGACAAGTGTGGCTGCAGAGTTCGGAATTGCTCACAGCATCGTTTCACGACTTTGGAGACAATTTCAAACTACAGGAACAGCTATCCGGGGGTTTAGTAGTGGTCGTCCACGAGGAACCACACCCGCAGATGACCGGTATATTGCCTTACAGGCCAGAAGAAACAGGCGGCAGACAGCGGGAGAAATCGCTAGACACACGACACAGGCGACTGGACGACCGATATCGCGTTTTACCGTGGCCAGAAGACTGCACGGTGGTGGTCTGTTTGCACGACGCCCTGTACGGTGTGTACCTCTAACGCCTGCCCATCGGAGAAGGCGTTCTCTGTGGTGCCGGGAACACCGGAATTGGAGAGACAATGAATGGGGACGAGTACTCTTTACAGATGAGAGCAGATTTAGTCTGAGTTGCGATTCTAGACACATACACATCTGGACAGAGCGGGGAACACGCAATAACCCCTTCAACATCATCAAAAGGGACTGTTTTGGAGGTCGCGGAGTTCTCGTTCGAGCAGACATAATGCTTGGTAGCCGGACCGACCTTCATATCTCCCAAGGAGGTTCGTCACCTGGGACTGCTATTGTAACGAGGTTCTTCTTCCTTACATGCGTCTTTTCACAAGGGCTATGGGTCCTCAGTTCCTCTTCATGGACGACAACGCTCCACCTCATCGCACAGTTACTGTCGAAGAGCTGTTGGAGAGTGAAGATATTGAACACATGGATTGGTCGGCAAGGTCTCTGGATCTAAATCCCGTCAAGCATGTACGGAACTTACTAGGGAGACCCGTGGCAGCACGTAACTTATCGCCAGTAACGATTCCGAAACTGCGATTGGTGCTACAAGAGGAACGAGCAGCAGTGTCTCAACAACTCATTAACAACCACATATCCAGCACGCACAAATGATGTGAAACCTGCCTAGCAGTCAGGGGAGATCATATCCCCTATTAAAGACCGGATGTTTCTTGCTGGACACCCATCACAGGGATGTTTCGGCCTTCAGTCGCATTGCGCTCCATGCTAATTTTTCAATAAAGCTTCTTTTTATCCCTCTGATTTCTCTTTTAGTAAGTGTTGCTTACATTACTCATGTCCTTACGTATTGGGGATCTTACGGTATTAAATGTGTTGATTTGGAAAGCTTTTGTACAAAGTTATATTGAAAAAACCGTCTCGTCCTTAATTTTTGCACACCAGTGTAGTTCAAAACATTTGGAAATGTCGGCAAAACAGCTATCTAAGCCATTTGCAACAGCGTTCTCTAAGTGGTTGCTTAAAAATTCAAACATAATTCCTGGCATGCTAATTTTATTAAAGAACTCTCAACGTCTCATTCGCAATTGGGCTTTGGGTCGAATTATTAAGGTGATGCCAGGCCCTGATGGAAATGTCAGAGTTGTAGACGTAGGCACGCCAAAGGGTGTTTTCAGAAGACCAATTTCAAAAGTTTATATTTTACCTATTATGAATAACTATATTTCTACTTGTTAAATAATTTATTTTATTCTCATTGAATTATTAATTAGTATATTTGTAGTAAGTTATGTCATTGTAAGTTTGTATTCATACGTTAATTTATCTTAAATTTGAAATAATGTAATATTTCAACGCCGGGTGGGATGTTCCGTACTTGTAACTTTTGTCGTTTGGCTGACGGAGCACTTTCCCTTGGCACTTTTGTTATTGTGTATTTGTTATGTTAATCTGTTAGATCTGGCAACAAAAAATAATGTAAAGCTTAGTTTCTGAGAATTGACAACTGGCCTATTCCTCTAGGCAGAAGAACGCTCACACACAGAATGTACTCGCTGTAGTAACCGTTTCTATTCTCGCTAAGAATAAATAATTAAACGATATCGTTAATTACGCATCTTATTTCTTACTACGCTAAACTACGCACGACACCTCCGCACAATCCTTTTTAATGCAGTATTTTTTATTTACACCTTTGTTTCCTTTTTTTTTATATTTACGAACTATTTTCTTTTTTTTCTTGTAATTTTTGGGCGAGATTCTTAGAGAGTATTTCACCGTAAAATCACGAAACTTCATTTATAAGATTTCTGTGGTAATTTTCTGTCACCATTGACATTTAATGAAACATTAAATTAGAATGAGTTACAGTTTCAAATCAATACCGATATTTTCTTTCTGCACTTATTTAGCAATTAGGACAGAAAAAAGTATTTTCAGAAAGAATCAAAACTCATCCTATTTTTACAAATTTCGGGCGAACAGTTTCATTACTCGACTATCCTAAATGCTGTAGTACATTAAACAGTTTTTAATCTGTATGTTTGGTGAAAAGAATCTAATGGATTTAGTTTTAAAAAAAGCAATTATGCTTCTTTTTTGGCATCATTTGTTGATTTTACAACGAAATCATTCATTAAGTTATACGTTAGCTAAATGATTTATAAGGAATTAATTAATTTTATTTTATTACATTAACAAACTTTAATTTAAAATAAACGCAGAAAATTATGTTTCAGATGTTGGTTACATGTTTATTTTCTTGTTTTTTCTAGCAAGTCTTAACGTTAAATTCATTTGTAACCAGAAATTTTACTCTATATAAAAACAAATCCTTTCTGGTGTGAGTTTTAAAATTAAAACCAAAACTTCCCTCGCGATTTAGATAATTATGCCTTTTAAATGCATTTGGAAATTGCCACTTCATTACAGTCGAACAGTATAGATTAAATGTTTGTAAGATGAAGTCTGTTTTCAAAGCAATCGCATTCTTCGTGTTGCTGGCCTTGAAATGAGTTATTTAGCAAGATGAATTCAGAGAACAGCGATAGGGTTCAAGTTTCAGCTAACTGAAGTCTATTTTTAAAAACAATTTAAAATCCTCTCAGCAGATGCATTTGATAATTTTTTTAAAGACGCGCCTTAAAGTTCAGACACTTCCCAAATCGATTTTGTTTAGCGTAAATCAACAGCATGTATCTAGTTTATCCTGTTTATTTTATCGTGCACCATAGCAATAACGTTATGACATTGAGCTGGAGGTTTAAAAATATCGTTATAATCCATGCTAAGAAATGATTTTGATCACATGATACCTTTTTTAGATTTAAGAGAAAAGAAATTTTAATATCTGTACATAATCGTTTAAAAACATGACGGTAAAAAAAATAAAATTTTACTAGGGAATTCGTTACAAAAACCACCACAATAACAGAAAAAAAACTCGTCTTCATTCGTCTCGTCTATTTCTGGTGCATCATTAATTTTAGATACTGTTTAAAAGTGCTGCTAAAGAGAGCTAGGCATGTAAGTTTTCAAACGCGGATTTCTAACTAAATTCTTTTACTCTTTATGTCCGGAAAAAAAAGTAATACATTGCTGGCCACCGTAAATGCAACACCCTGAAGGAAGCATGCAAATAACATGAAATTTACAACATACATTAGCCGAGGTGAGATATACAAACGATTAGAATTTCAGCGCAGACGCACATCACGCGCGCCTGTGGCGCCACTTCAAAGCGCTATTTAAGACTTGGAGTTTTCGACGATTTAAAGTTCGGCAATTGTGTTTTTCTTGTGGTTTTTTCAAAAAAACGATCAATTATGCCTCGTAGTAAACAGCGATCATCGTTTGATCAAGTATCCGAGTTCGACAGAGGAAGGGTAGTGGCTTACCGAGAGTGTGGATTATCTTTCAGGGAAATAGGTAGTCGTGTTGGACGAAACGAAACAACTCTAATGCGGATATGTGACAGTTGGATGCAGGAAGGTACAACGGACCGACGTGTTCGATCACATCCACCTCAGTGTACCACTTCACGTGATGACAGAAACATTGTGCGCATGGCAGTAACGGATCGCTCAGTCACATCACGAACCATAGCACAGCACATTCACGCATCATCCAGTGTCTGTGTGTACCATTCGACGCCATTTACAGCAGAGTGGTCTGTTCTCAAGGCGTCCATTGTTTCGTCTACCCTTGACACAGAACCACAGACGTCTCCGCCGCCAATGGTGCGATGAAAGAAGGATGTGGACGGCAGAATGGAATGAAATTGTCTTTACTGACGAGTCACGCTTCTGTCTGCAACACCACGATAGTCGGATTCGAGTCTGGAGACAACGTGAAGAGAGGATGTTGAACAGCTGCGTTATGCACCGCTACACTGGTCCTGCACTGGGTATTATGGTATGGGGCGGTATTGGATATCACTCTCGCACTCCTCTAGTACGCATTGTCCGTATTTTAAACAGCCAGCTAGGTGTTGGAACCATTTGTCCTTCCTTACCTTCAGGGCTTGCCCACAGCCATATTTCAACAGGATAATGCGCGACCACACGTGGCACGCATTCTCCAAGGGTTCTTCGCCAATCGCCAGATTGAATTGCTTCTCTGGCCGGTTTGCTCTCCGGATCTTTCGCCGATAGAAAACATGTGGTCCATGGTTGCTGAACGATTGACCGAGATGCAATTCGCTGCAGAGGTAGATGAAAGTATGCAAATATGTTAGGTAACAGCCACTCGCGTTTTCATGTCAAGAAATATGCAAAAAAGGCAGTCTTATAAAAAGCCAGCTTTATGAAGGGTTACAGAGGTTGATTGTAAGTGCTGATAGAAGGCGTTTAAAATTTCCGTACAATTTGTTTTCAAGACATACGTGTTTCTATGACTTCCAGAAGACGAATGGAAGATTCTGAGGGGAGCATGCCGTGCTGTGGGGAGCATTGAAGCAGGACAGTCGATCACAGATGCTGCTCTTTTCTTTGGTGTTCATCATTCTGTAATTTCATGTTTATGGAAACAATTCCAAACCACACGTACAGTTGACCAAAGGCCCGTAGCCGGTCGTCCAAGGGTTACAATCCCCTCGGAAGATTAATATGTTGCTATTGTAGCCAAGCGGAATCGCAGAGCGACCTCCACATTTGTGACATCTATGGTTACAGTGTCCATTGGTAAGGCGAATATCTGCAGCTACTGTACGCCGAAGATTACATATCGGTGGGCTGTACGCCCGAGTACCTCGAGTTTGTGTTCCTCTATCCGTCCTTTCAAGAGGGGCACGATTACAGTAGTGCCGGGAATATGTCATTTGGAATGTGTCTGGCTGGGACAAAGTCACGTTTACTGGTGTGTTAAGATTTGCTCTGGAGCCAGGTGACATGCGTATAAGGATATGGCGTGAGCAACGAACACGCAATCAGTCCCAAAACATCACCGAACATCACGCATTCCGAGGTGGAAGCATTATAGTGCGGGCAGGGATTTCATTAGGATACCACACCGAACTGCACATCTTTAAACGGGTTTCTTTGACGGCTGTCCGGTATCGAGATGAAGTCCTAGAACCCATTGTGAGATTGTACGCTGCAGCAGTTGGCTCTACTTTTGTTTTAATGGACGATAACGCACGTCCCCATAGAGCTGACATTGTCGATAACTACCTGGAGAGTGAAGGGATTGTGCGTATGACGTGGCCAGCATATTCACCCGACCTTAATCCCATTGAAAATCATTGGGATGCTCTCGGCCGTGCTCTATTTTCACGTTTCCCATCTCCAGCCAAGCGTTTCCCATCTCTTATTGAGCTGGAAGCTGCTCTACAAGAAGAATGGAGATTGCTTAATTCTGCGTTGGTTGACAACCTAATTGAAAGCATGGTCACAAAGTGTAAACTTTGTATGCAGATGAGGGGAGATCATATACGCTAGTAATGTCCTTTTTTGTATTTTATGCTGTTTATTTTCACTTTATACATAATTCTGTTTAAGTCTCCAATATGTCATTATTTGACAACTTACAAAAATTTAATATTGTTTTTTAATTTCTATATATAATTATTGATTTTGTTTTATGCATAAATATATGTGCTTCTTTCCTGCCGAATTTTGTGTCAATCAAAACAGTATTTGTTGATTTTTTTGCATTTTACATCTTCGTACTTAACTTTTGAAGTGAGTGTACATTTTTTATTTGTTTCAACTTTTTTACTCAAAGCAACAGTAAACTGCAGCTTTAAATTATTCTTAACAGGCTTCCAAATTCCGATACGATTTAACTAAGCTTTTTTTTTAAGCATCTAAACTTGTAATTGCTTTAGTATCCAGAAATAACGAGTTTTCTAGAGCTAGATATTTCTGATGAAATGTTTTCACCGTTTATTATTTGGATATTTGAGTGTTAGTTAAGTAATAAGATACCAAGTTACAAATTATTTAAGTTATAGCTACAAATTTTAAATGACCTAAATCTAATGACATTTTTCAAAGATTAAAAAATGAGAATTGGAGGATATCCCGCTTGATTTTTTTCACAGCAGTATTAAGGTTATAAGAATGAAACATCTATCTATTCCTTCATTTGTACTATAAGAATATAATGCTGAAATATTAGTTTTTTTATCAGTTGATTCTAAAAAATTTTATTTATTTACCATTCGTTTTTGTTTCTCTTCAAATTAGGTCGGTATATTCACATTTCTAGAAATTTTTCAAAATAGTTCCTCTCCGCTTCAAAGGAAATAATAATCACTTTATTATGTTTGTTTATTTAATGCAATACCGCAAAAACACGAGGAATATTTGTCTAGAAAAAGGATGTTTTCTTAAAAACAATTCTAAGGAAAACCGGCTGTCAATTACGTTAGAAATGGGGAAAGTAAGGAAACAGTCACGCAGCCAGCTCCTTCACCATAATTTGATTTCCATAGCTGTATGATGTTTGTAAGATTATTCTTTCATTTCTACTATGAAAAAATATTATATTTATTTTTATTTATTTTTTAATTATATATTATATTTATTTTTTATTAAATATTTCTTCTCTGCTGCAAAGAAAATAATAATCCCTTTACTATATTTGTTTAGTTAATTAAATATGTAAAACACGCAACGATTATTTGTCTGAAAAGGGGATGCCTTCGTGAAAGAATTTCTAAGGGCCCCCGGCTCGAAATTAAGTTACTTGTGTAAAAGATGTGGAAACAATCGTTCAATCGATCAAATGATCGCAGGGCTTTATTCACTTAGCTGCCGTTTGCAATATTAAATTCAGTGCAGGTAACGCACATAAAATTTTTAAACTGATTGGCTTCAAGACGTTGTTAACGGCTTGCTATATCTTGAAATCGACTGCAAGGATTTATCGTTGCATGTCTTATATCCATTTGATGCATTAATGTAAATGTTCAGTAAGGATAAGAATCTGAAAATACAAGATGTTGATTTTTGTCTCATATTAAATATCAAATAATTTTAAATAATTAATAAATAAATAAGTTTCTGATTTGATTTCGGTAACTGATTAATATAGAACAGACGAGGGGTACCTTACTTCTTTTAAAACTCGAAGTGAAATTGGCTGGCATTCATCTGATTTATGAGAAAAACGCTAAATAATCCTTGTAGCCCAGCCTTTGCCGCCAAAACGAAAAGGGTTATTGATGCTGACTGACATATCGAAGGGCTCGGGTTCGAATCCCAGAGAAGGCATGGATGTTTGTAAGCGTATAGTGTTTATGCGGCAAGGTGCACTCAAAATACACGACGAACCGAAAAGTTGTCCAGAGGTTGGTGGTATGGAAACAGTGCAGGGAGACCCCTGGATAGTCTCAAGAGTGTTCTCTCTCAGAATTACAACTGGGGCAGAAGCTTATCCATTAGCAAAGCCAGCGATACCTAACATGCCTGTGTGGATGCACAGGTGCTGCTCTTGCTTCAACCTCCTGTAGCCTGACCATTTGCTGGAATTTGAGTTGCGATCGAAATATACCATAATTAACTGGGCTTAATCTGTTCGGTGACTGATGAGTAAATGAGTGTTTGATTAGGCTAATTTTTTATCAGAATCTTAGTTATTACCGATATATTTTAACCTGGTACCAGTTTTAATAAAAATGCTAATAAAAAAACTTGTTTTTTATAATTACTTTAATAAAGTAATGTATAATTATTTCCATTATTACTGGTATTAGAAACTGATTTTCGGTACTACTAATATTAGTAGATACTGGCATTTTTACAGTCTTAATATACCGTGTTTACTCGCGTAATAGTCGCACCCCCGTTTTAAAGCAGAAAAAATCGTCTCTCAGAAGTGTATAATTACTGTGTGGTAGATTTTTCTCTCATAATAGTCACACCTAAACTTTCAAAATGAAAAACTGGCAAAAAAAAAAATATGCGAATATGCGAGTAAATGCGGTAAGTTGCCTTAGAATTAGTAGGAACGGTTTGTCAAGATTCTGCCGCAAAAAAAGTTCAGAATCTTAAATTTCACTTTTTATTTATTTGATACTAAGTAATTCATTTTATTTTTTTTATAAATAACAGAACAGCTTTGTTTTACGTTACCATTCCTGTTTATCATAGATGTTTTGCCTTTACATTCCAGTCTTAGGCTAAAATTACGCAGTTCAGAAAAAATCTGAATTTGTATATAAGGCAACAACTATACATTTATTTAGCTGTGAACATATAACGAAAAATCGAATAAGTCGAACCTGTCTTCTAAAAATGGAGAAAGAACCTGAAAGCAAGTTTACTTTTAAACACCCTTGTTTAAAAGTATGTAATAACATTTTACTTTTAAAAGGGCTTATTTGATTTGCAGACGCCATTCCAACAGACTTCTGCGTGTTAAAACTACTGAAACAAACCAGCTTTCTCATCATCCTCGTTCAGTTAATAAACTGTAGAAAGCTTCTTATGGCGAAGTAAGCGCTAAGAGTACAGCTCAGATTAAAAAGAGACAGAGAATTATTGATATCGCTTGCCTGCTATTTCCTAGGGAAGTAAATGTATGATACTTATTAAAGAAAAATCAGTTTCAATATATTAGTTTCAAAAATGAATATTAATATTAGAAAAGAATGAAGCCACTACACTTTTGAGAAAAACTTATTGTTTTTAATTCTTCTCTTAATTAAACTGTATTGTCTGTAATACAAAATTCACCTTAAGCCCTTTGAAGGAATTAATAGAAACCCTGCAATAAATGCAAGTATATATCTAAGAAGCGTGATGCTTTAAGGTGACAGAGTAAATCATTTAGTTCATATTTAAGCAATTTTGCTGCTTAGAATATTGACATTACACAGTGTCAAATGGAAACAGAGAGGCACCATCTTATCCAAGAAGATAATTACTAAAGCTGGTTAATGGAGAACTGTTAAGAATCTAAATACATAATTTATAGGGAATTATCATAAGTAAGATTGATAAAATTTTGTTACTTAAGTATGGTGTTTTAAAAGAGTGTTTCTTTATGTGTCGAAATTTTAAAAATCGTAATTTTAAATAAATTTCTAAATTTTAAGAGCTAATTTGTCACCCCTTCTAGTTGTTCACCTGAGTCAAGTGTCTCATCCTTGTCCCGGCTTTGTATTAGGGAAGCATTTTTAAAGGATCTTTCGTTGAATAAGAAACGACCAACTTCTAGCTGGAATTTTTCTTTTAAATTGTTCACTTTAAACATTTAAATTTTATAATACACTTTTCTGAAAGGGATCACAGGGCGAAAACTGTTGAAATTTGTTTATTTGATTATTTTTTTTAAAGTGCATTCATGGCTCTACAACCAACCGACGAAGAGTAACCGTTTAAGAGATATTTTGGTTGTGCAGTCTCTTTTGTCAGACGTTGCATAAGCATGTTCATTAAATTGCACTCAGTTTCTAAATAATAAATTAAGTTAACAGAAATTTAGACGTGGAAATCGGAGACATTAAATCAGTTTTCTCACAAGGGTTTTGGAATATTGTTCATATTACGGGCTTTACCTTTAAATGGGCCATAATTTTATATTGAGAGTGAGAGAATTTTTATCTGACAGTTTTAAGAAAACGTTATGTTGACACTTATTTAAAGTTTGACTTATTTAAAGGAAGTATTTCTTGAGTTTTAGCTTTAAAAGTTTCATTGGATTAAATATAACATCTGTTTACAAGTAAACTGTAATGTTTTATAAAAATACTCTTTGTTCATAATTTTTATTTGTCAAAAACAGTAACCTAGTTAATTAAAAGATAAATTAATTAGCTAGTTCACTGCGATTAAATGAATAAATAACATTGAATTATTCAATATGCAAGTCAATTGTATGAATGACATTGAATTAGTTAATACACGAATTAAATGCAGAAACAAAACTGAAGTAGTTAACTAGGTGAAATTATTATTTAACACAGCAGTTTGCGGCTTTGAAAATCACATGGGTTTCGAGTTATAAATAAAAAGGATGTTACTAAACATCCCTTACACTTTTTATTTTAGTACATTTTATCGATTAGTTTAGTTATGTTAGTTCCTGAATAAGAGTAACTTACACTGAAGTAAACAGCGTTTAAGGGGCATTAACATTCTTGTGTATTAATATGAAAGTGAAATTTTTATGCAAGTTTGGCTGAATCCCATTTTTTAGTGAATATATCTCTTTCTCATATAACAGTAGAAACACATGACATTTCTATGCACATATGAAATTAACCGAAATTCTTATACGATACATTTTGTCCCAAATGACCTTTCTGTCCGGAAAATAATAAATAAAATTTGCAAATGTGCGTATGTTCAGTTGCTTGCATAATTAATTATGAAGGGCATTAGTGAGAAGATAAATAATTTCTTATTAACTATATATCAACTACAGGCAAGCCACTTCTTTCTGCGAATCCAACTCTACAAATTGAACATTTTTCTAGTCCTCATATCCTTGCTATTAAGTTTTTTAATTTTGAGTCTTAACTAGAATTTTTGCTAGTTGTCTTTATGAACTATATAAGTATTAAAATAGTGTCCAAAAAACATCCTAAGAAGGACAGAAAAGTAGTCACTCTAAATCTAAATTGTGTGAAGCAACACAATTTAGATTTAGAATGACATGTTTCGTATCTCACTTTTTTTTTGTGACTACTTTAACGTCTTTTTTGTACGCTTTTTCCCACTCTCTAGAATATCGATCAGGGGACCCTCCTCGGAAAATTCTTTTATGCCCTAACTTCATTATAAACTTTGTTCCAACTGGCGACGTGACGTTCGATAGTTTATCATAGCCGGTAGTTTCCATCGAAAAGTTAGAAACTTCTGTCGCACACATTTAAATGCTTTTTCTGTGAAACACTACTCTAGAAAGTCTATCACCGGCATCAAGGCAGATTTGCACACACTTCTGTTATTGACAAAGAATGTTTGTGGTATAATTTGTTGAAAGTTGTTAGTGAGCGTAGCTTCTAACTCTTGAAATGAATGCGAATTATCTGCATATACTTTCCCCTTTAGTACTTCCCACAACAAACACATTTGATATGTTTATTGGGTAACCATATACAGGGTGAAAATACGACGTCTATGTTACTTCAGTTACTTACATATGCATTCCTACAATTATCATATTCAGTGAGCTGTGAGTTTGGATACCTTGTACTTCTGTCCTTCAACACTTTTCATGTTATTTATATAACTTGAATTCAATAGGTTTAACTTGAACATAATTTTCTTTCCTAATGTCTTCCCTTTAATTAAATGAAACCCTTTGATATTTATTTCTTTCATTGTTTCTATTGATACTACCCGCCTTACTTACATGTGGAGTGAACAATTCTTAATTATAAATCACAATTTCTCAGTAACTCGAAAACACTTCTAAGTTAGGACTGTAGCTTTATTTCACATCTCTATAATTAATTTAACACTTCCGCTACAAAGGCGGGAACACTCTCTCTCCAGAAGCGAGAACACACTCTCGGGTTTTTCCCTTTTTGCACAGCACTGCCCTCTGGAGGCATTTTCTATATTTTACAGTTCATATATCAAGGAGGTGAGACTGAACATGGAGTAAGACATATTTCCGTTTTCTAAACGGGTCTGCATTATACGAGTTTATAACTTTCTGTTTCGGAACTAAGTTAGATAATAAATAGATCTTAAATGCTATTCCGTACGTAGAAACCTTTCTTGTAACATTTATATCAGAAATTAGTATTGAACATAATTCTTTATTCAAGAAGCAGATTTAAGTAGCAAATTAACGAGATAATACTTTTAGTAATATTTTCCCTAAACTTTCTGCAAAAGAAAGAAAAAAAATAAAGGATAAAATTAACGCATGCTGATTTTACCTTAAATATTTTTAAGATCTGTAACTCACCAGTTTTTGGACGGTCATCACTGAGGCTATTGAGAGACATACTCCTAGACATAAGATTAGCAGCTGCATTCACAGGATTCGCAAGACTGCCGTCATCTTTTGAACGTTGACCACTCCAACTAGAATAGAAATAAAATATTTTTTTTTAGTTTACGGTATATTTTTCTCTCTTCTTAATAAAACACTGAACACTTTTCTTAACAAAATCTGAAAGGGAATTTTAATGATATAAATTGAAGGTATAAGAAGAGTTACTATTTTTATCGTCTCTTCCTTACTTATTTTAATACATAATTTTTTATCGTAATCATAATTAAAAATTCAATCACTATTAAATGATATATTAATTTAGAGAATTAATAAATTCTAAATGTTTTATAGGAACGTAATGATGAAAAAAATTTAAGTGATAATGGATTCTGCTGGAAAGTAAATGAACACTTAAAAGTGTATAATTTCAAAATTTTGATCTGAAAAGTTCCTTAAATCAAGCGCGGAATAAAATATGAACATTACTCCAAAAAAGATAAGTAAGTTTAATAAAACTTCATTACCGATAGTTTTAAAATTACGTATTTCTCTTTAGTCATTTATTAAAATATTACAGGATAGCAAACAATTCTTTGATGATTAATGTAGAAGCAAAGGAAGGAAACATTTCAACAAAGCAGAGGAAGGTAAAGGCATTGGTAAACAAAGGAGAATAACATTTTTAGAGCATATTACAAACATTTAAACAATTGCACGTACGTATGTATACAGATAGGAACATTTATCTATATATAGCTATATATAGATAAATTTGTTTTGGATAAGTAAATTAGCTGCGGCTGCAAATCATCAGAGGAAAAACTTTTTTTAATTCAGAGTTTGTATATTTTTCAGGAAGAAAATGTTTATAATATGAAAAAATCACTGATTAGCTTTTAGCCGAAGTAAAGTAATTATAATGATTGAAAAATACAGTTTTTATTTGGCAAAGTAATAGTAAACTTATATCAGAACACTGACTTACCATAGGGTTTACTATCCCTTTTGTTTCATTGAATACCCACTTGATATGCTCACATTAATAAATACATTGTATCTACATTTTTCTTTAATGACTCTTATGGGACAAATTCCTTGTAAAGCTTCTTTTGTGTAACTCTAAATTAATTAAGACACGTTTTTAATTAAATACTTCTTGAAAGTTTTATTGCCTTTTCTTAACTTCATTTGAATACGCAAAAATAGTTTTATTCACTTTGTGTTATGTTAGCATTTATTAATATTATTCGTAATTTATGAGAGTTACTCTTCTCTGGGAAAATCTGTTTCTTTAAATCTTTCTTAACATCACTCATTAAATTTTATCGAGGACTTACTCAGTGCATTTACAATAAGCTATCGGTAAAGTAAAATTGCTAGTTTTGTCTTAGAAATCATTGTAATTACACACATTGGCCAACGAATTAGAAACCCAAGATCAATATTTTATTAGACAACCTTTTGCACGAATAACTGCTCTGATTCGTCGAGTCTACGTGCTTCTGGAGTGCATTTATGTCCACAGAATACCATGCTTTGGCTATGGAGCTTTTTAAATCTTGTAAACAGCTAAAACGAGAAGATGGAAGAGGAGAGTGCTCTCGGAGAGTGCGTCTTTTCTCCATATCCCATATATTTTCTATGGGATTAAGATCTGGGCTATGCGGTGGCCAAGGAAGGTGTTGGAAGTCAGATTGATGTTCAGCGAACCAATTTTGAACACTTTTAGCACGATTTATCGTTGCATTATCGTCCATGAAGTATCTGTCTCCATCAAGGTAAAAGTGCTACATTGCAGGGTGCACTTGATCTGCCAATATATCTATGTATCTGATGGCTGTTTATTTACCCTAGAGGAACACCAGGACACCACTTCCATGCTAGCAGAACATGCCCCATATCATTATTCCCACCAAAACCTTGCACAATGCGAGTAAGGCAAGAGGGATTCATGGCTTCATGGGGTTCTTATCCAAATTCAACGTCTTCCATCTGTGCAAAACAAGGTGTAGCGTGATTCATCCGACCACATTACCCGTTTCTAATCCTCAGATGTCTAGTGTCTTCTTTCCCGACACCACTGCAAACGAATACTTGCATGTCGGGCAGAAATTAGTGGTTTTCTCTCAAGCATGCGACTATGCATTCCTATCCTCTGCAATTCTCTGCGCATGTTTCGAGTTGCAATCTATTGGGAAGAACCTTGGTTGACGATTTGTATAAGTTGAAGCACAATATAGTGCCTGTTCTGCCGTACAATTCCTCGAAGACGACGCCGATCGCTCTCTTGGAAAACTGTGCTCCAACCGCAGGTACGTCTTCCAGAGAAGGACTGTGGGTTCTAATTCCAACTTTTGAAAACCTTTTATATGGTTGCTTTATGCTTTGATATGGCTACTTTATTATATGCTGCCAGTGAGATTTGCTGTCTTCGAAATCGAGCCCCTTGCTAAACGGGCACCAACAATATGCCCTTTTTCAAACGGTTAAAGATCTGTCGTTTCTCCCATTTTACTTCATTCATCGTAAAAAACACTCTTATACCTTACTTATACTAGCATTCTAACCATGTGTAACCCACGTCAAACAAAATTTGCATATTTCATCCCTAGCACGCATTCAAATGAAAATCGCAAAGGTTTCTATTCATTGGCGAGTGTGTGTATCACCTTATTATGACGAAAGACAATTTAAGCTTCACTTTACAAGATTTCATTTCATGGGCAGTTTTTGAGGTAAGAATTAGGATAGTAGCTCTGCGTAACAGTGTGGTAACAATTTGAATATATCCATTTACATATCTCAAACAAAATGATCAATTTTGATTTTAGGAATCATAGGAACATTAAATTAATTATTACCTCAAGACCAATGATAATTTTATCCTCAATTGATTCCACTACAGTAGTACTAGTTTTTGACGAAAGACTAAAGCTAGCAGCTCTGCGTAACAGCAAATTAATAATTTTAAAGCATCCATTTGCAAGACGCTCTCATTTGAGCATTATCTCTATTTATACAAATAAGTGAGAAAATTTAAATACATAGAAAGTCACATAACATTTAAGTTAGTAGGTTGCCGAGAAAGAAATATATCAGCAAACTAAAATATTCTCATTCGGTTAGCGTCAAATAATTTAAAAACATGTTTTTGCATTTATGGCACTTAGAAACATAGACAAACTATAATTATTCAATTACTTAAACCAATTAGCAATGCTAATACATTCATGGCAATAGAATCTGCTCTGTACTTTTAAAAAAACGTTTTAGGTTTTATTTTTAATACCGTCCATCGCGAATACAATTGAACTTGTTTTCATAAAAGAAGCTCTAGAGAGAGCGAACAATTTTACTCAGCTTTTTCAACTACAGAATTAGTGTAAAAGTTTTCAGTGCTGAATTTCGCACCAAACTTAACCCAAGAACACGGCGACGTCACTGTGACATTGCAAACGTGTCATACTGTAACGATCTCAATGTCACAATGACGTTGTAGGTATGGCTTAATGCCCTGACATGAGAGTAGAATCTTCTACTGCTAGGGCAAAAAAGCTCCTGTACACTAGATTCAAGAACTCCGACTCTTTGAAATTTGCAAGGTTGAGTGGCTTGGCGGACGCTGTACATCCTCCCCCAGCATCTAATGAGGAGGTAAGATTTGTTACCGTGTTTTGTATCCATATGATGATTCTGTTGACCGTTGCGTTGGAAGGCTTTTCAGCCCCTTCGTTGAGCATGGCTAGTTGAGCCCGTTGAACACTTGTGGAGGGAAGCGCGAGTGACGTAATTCGTCAGTTTTTTTCCCAGGTCGGCAGGTGGCGGAGATGCTCGTTCCTGTCACATCCGAAAGGGCACCAGTGTGGCGGCAGCCGGACCGTGGTTGCTGACTTGTGGGTCGGAGTTGTTCAGTGCTTTGGTGGTTAATCGAAGGGC
Source organism: Stegodyphus mimosarum (assembly GCA_000611955.2). Lineage (NCBI taxonomy): Eukaryota > Metazoa > Arthropoda > Arachnida > Araneae > Eresidae > Stegodyphus > Stegodyphus mimosarum. The sequence continues at coordinate 132,811 of KK114018.1, read as the reverse complement.
TTTGCTCGCGGTGACATCTGTGGGTCGAATCATTAGTGCGATGCAAGAATTAGCTTGGCCCGGGGACAGAACTTGAAGCCATAGACATAGAAGTGGAATCATCCACCGCTAAGGTAGAAAAGCTCTTGTGCGCTAGATTGAAAAATTCTGACTCTTTGAAATTAGCAAGCGTTGAGTGGCTCCGCGGATGCCGTATAACTATGCATTGAAACAAACCTTTGAAAGCAAAATCTCATTGTTTTACTTTTTGAGTAGAATGTTCCTTATAAATTTCAGGTTTGTAAAAACATTGTAAACTGTTAAAGTTTTTAATAAAAAAAACTTGGTTTGCAATTTTTATCATAAACTAAATATTAAACAATTTATTGGACGAGTAAAAGCGACCTTCTATGGCTGAAAAGAAGGTTATATATATATATATATATATATATAT
>KK114018.1:94984-122128 GCA_000611955.2 Stegodyphus mimosarum | reverse complement strand
GTTTACATACACTTTTTATTTTGCATAAGTTGCAGTGTTTGTATTTGCAGGTTTAAATTTTTAACTCAGTCTGCTCAAAATAATAATTTTTAGTTTTCTTAAACTTGTTTATATTTTTTATGCTCTAATTTAGCAGTTGTTTGGATCGGACTAATAAAGATACAGATTACTTCGATCGTTTTTCTGACATTATTTTAAGTTTTAAATTTTAGTTTGTGTCTTTATTGGTTCAGAAACAAGCTGATTTATTTACTTCTTTCGTTGCACCAACAAACTGATGATGATGTAGCGAAAGATATAAATTTAGTATTTCGTTTTTGGTTTTGGCATATTTTACTGCCTTTTCTTGCAGTTTGCATCTGGTATTTGGTTTTTACACGTGTTTATTCCGAACTGAATGCGGGATGAATTTTAAACGTATTATTATTTAAAATATTTTGTATTATTACCACCGCTTTTAGAACAGAATTGGATTAGGTTTTGAACTGCTTTTTGCTTTGTATATATATAATAAGAAAACTTTCCATATACCATCTCCAAAGAACAGAAATTCAATTTAAAACCATGAATTGTGAAAAAAAAAATTTTTGTCAGTATTTTAATTAGTATTTTAAATTAGTATTTTCTACTATTTTAAATTAGTAAAAATGTTTTAAGTATTGAAAACGTAGCTATTGTTATTGATCGCAAATTAATCGACTTATGAAGGGGAATAAACCAGTCTACCATCAATTAACAACTAAGTTGAGAGAGAGTGTTTCGTCTTACTTCCAGGTAAGCATCAAATTTGTTTCCTATATCCAAATCATAACTCACAAATAACACTCAATCAAAATAAAGTCCATTTAAGTCAAAAGAATCCTGTTAAAAAACATAAATAGCAAATAATCTTTAAAATTAAAATTAAAGTTGCTTCCTAAGAACACGACTAAACGGGATGCTTTTTTTAGAAGATATATCCCCGACACTCTCATTTTCAAACTCAAATACAGAAGTAAAAACAAAAGCATACATTTTAGAATATTTAAAAGTAAAAATCAAAATCAGAAGATCAAAAATCATATAATCCTAAAATTAAAGTTTAAAACAACTAGTTAATTAGAAATTTAAAGATCAAACTAGGAAGTTAAAATTAACCCTAATTAAAATACTGACTAATTTTTTTTCTTTTCATAATTCATGGCTTTAAATTGAATGTCTGTTCCTTGGAGATGGTTACATGGAAAGTTTTCTTATTATAAATTATTCTGAAATATTTACTGGTTTATTACTTAACAGCTTTAGCGCAAGTCATAGCCTCTTTAATTTGATTTTAATTACTTTTATTTAGAATTTATATATATATTATTAGTTGCTGAAGAATGCCATATACATATATATATATATATATATATACACTCACTTCCAAAAGTTAAGCACGGAGAGGAAAATGTTAATTTCCGGAAGCCATTCAGAATTGAAGAGGATGCAATTCGCTGCAGAGGTAGATGAAAGTATGCAATGTATATTAGGTAACAGCCACTTGCGCTTTCATATCAAGAAATATGCAAAAAACGCAGTCTTGTAAGAAGCCAGCTTTAAGAAGGGTTATAGAAGTTGATTGTAAGTGCTGATAGAAAGTGTTTAAAACTTTCGTACAATTTGTTTTCAAGACATACGTGTTTCTATGACTTACAGAAGACGAATGGAAGATTCTGAGCTCTGGCGAGCTGTGGGCGCGTTGAAGCAGGACAGTCGATCACAGATGTTGCTCTTTTCTTCGACGTTCATCATTCTGTAATTTCATGTTTATGGAAACAATTCCAAACCACACAAACAATTGTCCGAAGGCCCGTAGCCGGTCGCCCAAGGGTTACAACCCCCGCAGAAGATCGATATATAGCTATTGTAGCCAGGCGGAATCGCCGAACGACCTCCACACATGTAACATTTATGGTTACAGCGTCCATTGGTAAGGCGATATCTGCAGCTATTGTACGCCGAAGATTACATATGAGTGGACTGTACGCCCGGGTACCTTGAGTTTGAGTTTCTCTATCCGTCCAATCAAGACAGGCACGATTACAGTGGTGCTGGGAACATGTCAATTGGAATGTCTGACTGGGGCAATGTCATGTTTACTGATGAGTCAAGATTTGCTCTGGAGCCAGATGACAAACGTGTAAGGATATGGCGTGAACAACGAACACGCAATCAGTCCCAAAACATCACCGAACATCACGCATTCCGAGGCGAAAGCATTATGATGTGGGCAGGGATTTCATGAGGATACCGCATCGAACTGCACATCTTTAAACGGGGTTCTTTGACGGCTGTCCGGTATCGAGATGAAGTCCTAGAACCCTTGTGAGATTGTACGCTGCAGCAGTTGGCCCTACTTTTGTTTTAATGGACGATAACGCACGTCCCCATAGAGCTGACATCGTCGATGACTACCCGGAGAGTGAAGGAATTGCGCGTATGACGTGGCTAGCATATTCACCCGACCTTAATCCCACTGAAAATCATTGGGATGCTCTCGGCCATGCTTTGTGTTCACGTTTCCCACCTCCAGCCACTCTTATTGAGCTGGAAACTGCTCTACAAGAAGAATGCCGATTGCTTAATTCTGCGGTGGTTGACAACCTAATTGAAAGCATGGTCACAAGGTGTAAACTTTGTATACAGATGAGGGGACCCTATTAATGTCCTTTTTTTTCATTTTATGCTGCTTATTTTCACCTAAAGTCCCCAGTATGTCATTATCTAATAATTTACAAAAATTTTAAATTGTTTTCATTTCTGTATATAATTATTGATTTTGTTTCATGCATAAATATATATGCCATCTTTCCTGCCGAATTTTGTGTCAATCAAAGCAGTATTTGTTGATTTTTTTGCATTTTACATCTTCGTGCTTAACTTTTGGAAGTGAGTGTATATAAACACAAAAAAAAAATTATACAGAAAAATATATAATCATTCTAAGAATATTTTGCTATATATATATATGGGGCATTCGTCAGTAACTGAACGTGATATTCTTATGTAAATTCTTTAATACAAGTATTTATAATGAAAAATGTCTCAGAACGGCACAATTCATAAATTTAGAAAACGTTTTGCGTTCCGGGATCAGCGACCGTATCATGGGTTTAGCTAAGTGATTATGCGCGTCATCATCACATTTCGTAATCAGCTGGCCATCTTCATGAATGAATAAAGCAACTCAACGCGCTAAAGGCACTGACAGGTTCAATGAAACGAATGAGAGCAACAAACACTTAAAAACATTTTGCACTCAATACATATTTGTCTACTGAAACACATTGCAGGTTTAACAAAACATTTCTAAGCTAATATTTAAAATTCGACTGCTAATGTTAAGGAAAAGCGTGAAATACAGAATTATTTTTAAATGTTCTAACAGACCCAAATTTCATGTTCACATAACTCATGTTCACATGTTCATGTTCACTATTTGTTTTAATTATTATTATATATGTTTTCAAAAACTGTGTACTGAAACAATTAACTTTAAATTTCTATAAAGGATTTATAAAATAATTATACCTTATTTTTAAAAATACAAAATACATGTAATATTTGTAGAGTTAAATAATGCGTGTCGCGTAAGTTGAGCTGCAAAAATGTTAAGCTCTGGGGGGGGAGGAAACATGTATAGGTCTAGAAAAGAGAAAGCTGTGAGGCCTCGCCAAGCCTAGGATCTGACTTTCTTGACTTTTACAGAGAATATCATGATTTAAATGCCCTTAACTTTCTTTGAGAAGTTTACTAGTCTGAAGCTCTCGGAATGAAAAATCCATCAGGCTTCGCGACAAATTAAACCTTGTGACATTATTGATCATATACTACTGGAACGGCAGTATCGACTGGTTTTCTGTAAGCAAGGTGTTTCCGTTTGAATACATTCCATAAAATTCCCTATGGTGTTGCATTTACAGCCCACTCTATAGAAGACAATGTGAAAATGTAGACATTAATTGGTCTGGGATCATGAATGACAGTTTTGGAGATCAGAGTAAGAATTAATAATCACTTTTTAGGCTTAGTAACACCATAAGCAAAACTTTAAGTTCCATCTTCATGCATTTTTCTCATCTAACGTTACTGTGTCGTCATCTAAGTTACTGTTCTAAGTTACTGTTTGCATAACTATGACTAAAAACTCAAAATTAATTCATTCCAACTCAAACAACACAAACATTCAACAACAAAACTAACCAGCTCAAAATATTAGACCACTCGAAACCTAAGGCTGTAAATCAGCACAGGAAATTAAAATATTTATTAAACCACACACTTGTACTTACTCTACTAATAACTAAATGCTCTCTAACTTTTGGACATTTCGCAAAAGAAACAGTTTAATCATAAAGCAAAATAACGTAACCATTTATAACCCAAAATTAAAAACAGTTTTTATAATGCTGTACTCTAGAGCAATCCTAGCAGTTACAGTAGTTAATTCATAATAGTTAAATCAGTGGCAGCAGGCAGTTCAAGTTAGACTACGTAAATAGCCGAAATTTCTAAGAGCTAATTACTAGAACAACTAAAAATCTGCAACGAGATTAATGTTAAAATAACTTCCTTGTATTTTCTCACTCTTTTACTGAGATAACTATGATAAGTATTTGCGTTATTCTTGTGTAAAGAAGTGAAATAGTCGAGAAAAATGTCGCTAACAAAGGGCAAACTGAGGATTTACTGTTTGGGAAATAATTAAAACGTTATAAAGAGTCCAAAAATGTGTTTCCGGACAGCTTTTGTTTCTTAGATTCCGTAATACCTATAAAATACTTTGGAGACTATCTATCTTTGGAAAGATCTATAAAACTCTGTGGAGAAAATTAAAATTATATTAGGGGCAAGCAAGGAAGTTAGTGCGGCAAATTAGGTAGGGGATTTGTGATGCCATTCCGCCTCACCAAGCGGCAGAGCAATTAAAACCTGGAAGTTCGATCTCAGGCAAACGGGCTGGCTACATGGTTTCTTTTTACCGTATGCAAAGCGAATACAAGCCAATTTCCCTTAGAAAGTCTTCCACGGAGGCATCGTTTTTCTTAGGTAAGTAGCCCTCGTATGCCATATCCAAATAACCAAACCTAATCCAAATAACTAAACCTGTACTGGTATTTCTAGTGGTATTTAGTTTCAACTATGCTACTGCACTTCAGTCTATGTTAGTAAACTAAAGTAAACGAACAGAATCATTTAAATAAGAAGCAATGTTGTTTCATGGAATAATTCTACAGGTTCCGTAGTCGATTGAACCACGAACTAAGATATTCGATTTATTTCATGTCCCAGCACTTAAATGCAGGCAATATATATAGTGTATTTACAAAACCCTGCATTAATTTTAAAATATCTACAGAGTTCACCCGCGGCAACGGAAAAATGGCTGAATACTGGTAGTCCGATCTTGGTTGGATTCTAAGGGAAGGGGCTGCCTACATAGGCTTTATCGTGGTTATCCCCAGGTGTAATATGGATACGAGCAGATTTCCCCTGGAAAGTCCTCCGTCTCCTTAAGCAGATAGCCATCATTTTTCCATTAATCAGATAAACAACACTGCTAGGTTTTTAAACTCGCCACATCAGTTAGTCGCGCTGTCCCGCCTAAAGCCATCTTTACATTAATTCAGAGAAGGTTACTTACTTTTAGCTTAACACTTTGAACACTAGTCACTACAAACTCAACTGTGTCGTAGATAGCGGTAAAATTCATTTCAGTCCATGTACGAGGGAAGAACATTTACTTATACGAAACAAACACAGGGTGGTCATAAAGAAACTTTGCCAACATCTGCACTTCTAGCGTCCGTCCCGGTTAACCGATCGAGCTGAGATTGCAAATATAGTTATTTGGAGGTATGCGCTCGAGATTCTGTGAACGGCAACACAGGGGTACTCACGGTTACGGTTATAGTACAGAAACTCGAAAATGTCAAATGGCAACGCCAACTTTTTCCGGTCGCAAAATGTTCAGGACATGCGAAAACCCTAAATAGCGTTTGAACGGTACCAATATGTCCTAAAACTGGTAAGTATGCATTGCATCGGTAGACGGTGAACAATACCGCTGAACGCAACGTGGCATGAGGGATGTTTGCAATCTCCAGTATAGAATCCTTTAAATCCGACAAAATTTGTGGATTGCACAGGTAAACTCTGTATTTGAGATATCCCTAAAACCAGAAATCCATAAGCGTCAGATCGGGGTATCGCGGAGGCCACGGAAAAGGATAACGGTATGAGATGATGCGATCACCAAAATGCTGTTCCAGAACCCTTTAACAAACCTCCCTATATGTGTAGGTGCACCATTTCGCATCCAAACGATGTCATTGAATGCATTCCGCCTACGCAATTCCGGTAGTAGCGTCTATTCAATTTTGATAATACAGTTTTATCAATTCACCACGAACTTTCCCAGGAAAAGTAATTTCGTCGCCATGTGCGAGTTTCCGAATAACGACTTCGCGTACCCGCCTGGTATTTTATCGGTTTCTTACGCTGAATATCTGGAGATCGGCGTTCTGTCATTGGTGCCTTGCCTCTGTTATATGCAAATTTTCTGCGTGCTCCCAGATCGTGTTTCGTTGGCCGGTTTTCAAAAATCTTTTTTGCGCATGCATAACACCTTCTTTTTTGAACATATCGGTACCGTTCCAACGCTATTTAGGGTCTTCGCAAGCGCTGAACAATTTGCGACCGGAAAACGTTGGCATTGCTATTCGATATTTTGGAGTTTCTGTAACTATAACCGTAACCGTGAGCGCCCTTGTGTTGCCATTCACAGATTCTCGAGCGCATACCTCCGAATAACTATATTTCCAATCTCATCTCGATCGGTTAACCGGAACGAACTCTAGGAGTGCAGATGTTGGCAAAGTTTCTTTATGACCATCCTGTACTTAATTTTATAAAATATTACTCTTGCTTTTCTCCAGCGTTACAAGCACATTTCGCCTGATTCATATACGTGAATATTTTGCTTTTATATTAAGTAATGCATTTATTTATTAAACTTATAACTTTATCATTAATAAAAAGTTTAAAATGTTCTCTTGGTGTTCTGGGCAATTTAATAGGCATTAAGAAAGTGAATAAATTTTCATGTACTTGTTGCCTTCTTCATTTCACTTTGTTTTTCTTTGCCCTTAAAACTAGGTTTGATCACTTGCATCACAAACTGATCGCTATCACTGTCTATATAACAACCGATTTCTTCACATTTATCAGATTCAGCATCAACTAATCTATCACTGTCTACATCACTGCAAATCTCTTGCAACAGCCTTAGAAGAACATTTCGTGCGCGTAAGTGTTTTTTTCTCCCGGGAGAGAAGAGAAATTCTTAAATAAAAAAAAATTAGAATGGATTCTAAATTAAAATTCAAAACTGGTACCAAAAACTTAAGTGGGAAAGTAGAATATTTACAGCAGCCCAACTCGCATGATACAGTGTCTCTGCATTATTATTAAATGGCAGAAATGCAGCAACTGACTTCGTCACCTAGAATGTGATAAAAACAAGAACCCCCCCCCCAAATATATACATATCGCGCTTTTTCAAAGCTATGAATGTGACATACCTAAGCAAATATTATAGGGATATCGTAGCTACCACTTCTAAACGCTGAAATGTTTCCTCGACCTTAATGACATGACCAAAGTGACATTAGGGATTTAGTAGCGCTATCTGAACATTTGCACTTTTCGTATCCTTCCCTTTCATTTGCGATGGAGCTGATCTGGCCAAGCACAATGAAAGCGAATCCTACCCCTCCAGGAAATCTCCTTTGAGTAAGAAGCTAGGGTTTTCCCAATTTATACTCAGAATATCACAGAATGGACAGTAATGTTGCAAGTTCTGGGGAATAAAATAACTTACTTGAATGATCAATCTAATGGCTATACACAAAGACTAACCTGAATCTTTCAATTATTACAGCGAATAACTGAAATTTTTGGTACCAGTTCGTCTAACAGCTAATTAAATTAGAACACAAAGCACAATTCAATTTAAAATTAAGTTAAAATTTGTATAACCATTCCTGGTGTGTTGTAACTGAAAAATTAACACATAGAGTCATTAGGTTTTCTTGAAGCAAGAGACGTGAAAAATGTGCAATGCCCTAGCAGGGACTCGAACCGAGACCTCTCAAAAATGCCCCGAGTATGCCACCGTTATACCACGAAGGCATGTTGAAAGGTGGGAGAAAATAACTTATAAACCTCTCCTTTTAAAGAGCATTTGGGGATGAGGGGATCAAATCGACAAAATCCTTGTAGTGATGAATTATCTTCCGCCATCTTTTAGTTAGGGCTCCACTTGTAAAGTCCGATTATATCGATGCACAACTAATGACTCTGACTAAAAATAAACAATACCCTTGCCGAGATTCGAACGCCAGACCTCCCAAATACGCTTCAAATGTGATTCCAGTTACACCGCGAAAGCGTGTGGAAGGAGAAAATACCTTATAAACACAAGCTAAACCGATGATTTGTAGTTTTAAAATTTTACAAGATAGGATCACTTGCCCTGGTAGATGTCAGTTATTTACAGCATAATATTTTAAGTTCAAAACTCAACAGTTGCTCAGCTACACTATCTCAGAACTCGTAAAAGGCTGTTGCCAACCAAGCGTAAACTAGCGCTCCTTGCCTCAAGGTATTTCGTGGGCTTGGGTTGAGGTTACAGTCAGACAAGTAAGCATAAGTAAAAACAACAACAGAACTCGTAAAGCACTTACCAAAGCAGAACGACTACTTAAGCTTGAGCCTTTCAAAATTACACTAGGAACTCAATTTTCCGTAAGACATAGCAGCGACGTGTCGAAACCCTCCATTTAGCTTACGGTTAAGATTAACCTCCTATTTGTGAATTAGGCTACATGACATTAAAAAGTGATATGACATGAGCCATAAGGATAGGACATATTAAATATTATGACATGAGCCAAGAAGGATAGGATAGGATAGTTAACTATTAGTAAACTTTAAAATAATTGTCATAATTTTAACATATAAAACTTTATGTAAACGTTCTGCACTTGCTTCATATTCTGTAATAATACTTAAAAAATATTAAATATGAAACCTGCAAAGTATTTTAATTCAATTTTACAAGCTATACTCTACTTGCAAATTTCTTTCACTACATAAAACTGGAACTCCATTATTTTTCTTCATTGTATTATTTTGCAACATTTCTTAAAACTTTCTTTGGCTGGCAAAAGGAATACCATAGACCATTGTATCTAATTAGTGTGGATAAGCATTCAAACTGAAGTTTATGCAACTGAAAATATACGACAACCCTAATACAGTCTATATACGACATTAACAGTATGCGTAGTTACGCTAGAATTTCATTCGCATTTAAAAACTTTTAAGATCGATTTTTACAAAATTCAAGAGCTGATGTAGTCCGAATGTTAGTATTTACTTGAAAAACTGAATTATTTATTTTCTTTCGTCTAGGTTTTTATAGACATCACTAAAATGAAACTCGTACATACAATTGAAATAAAATACAATAAAACTTCAATATTTTTCCTTTATGCATTGCTTATTTCGAAGTGCAGAAGACTGTACAGAGCTAGCTATTAAAATTACAGCAATATGGAGGAAGCGAACAGATAATTCAAACTTGCATGAAAGACAGAAGATGACTAGCAAGAAGGTAATAGCTTTTCACAGCATGCGCACATTACGAGCAAGATTAATGAAACCTCGAAGCAATATAAAAAGGCAAACCGAAATGCCGATTTTTCATTTTGAAATCGCGTTTTACTCCTCGTTTTATATGTTGAAATTACGTTATGGCTAGTGTAAGGACCTCACAGCAGCGTGTCTGACAACTCGACCGTGGAAGAATCATAGCCTATACGGGACTAGGGGGTATCGTACTGCGTTATTGCAGCTTTCGGTTTATCGAGCTCCAAGAGGAGCTATGAGAATTTAAAATTGATGGGTCCAGAACAAGGCCACATAGAGCTGCGGTAGCCCAACAGCCACATTCACCAGAGACCAAGATGACAGGCAATTTGTCCGCATCGCTGTTCGGAATCATACAGCCTCATCGTGTACCGTGAATCAAGAAACCGAGTATGCTACAGAGCACCGCACGTGTGGTGCAATTACATCTGCAACGTTCCAGATTACTATCAAGGTGCTCATTTCCACCAGTGGCTGAAGGAATAGGATCGCTGAATACTGGTAGTTCAACCCGCCGCCCTGCTCGATATAGCAGTTAGCTACACTGACTGTTTTACCAGTGCCTGGGTTGCGAAGGCATGAGTGTTTGCAATGTATAATGTCTGTGTGGTATGGGAGCATCCAAAATACTGACTAGCCAAGGTCCTCTCGAGTAGTTTGATGGTGAAAAAAGATAGGTGGGAGACTTCCGACTTTCTTCTAGACAATTTTCTGTCAAATTTGGGACGGAGCTGCACATTTGATGCTATGGTACTATATCTGTACAACCAATGGTGAAATTCTGGTGTCCCACCCACTTATATCTAATAATTCAACCCGGATTCGATCCCAGGTGAACGGTCTAGCTGCCTGGTTGCTCTTCGTGATTTTCTCCATCTGTAAGGGGAACACTATAAACCAGTTTTCCTCATAAAAATCTTCTACGTAGGTATTCCTCCCCTGAGGCAGATAGCCTTCGTGCGCTTTGCCATATTCAAATTACGGTTATTTTTTCAGCTATCCTTGATATTACAACGCAGGAATCAGAGTCTTCAGTAGTGCATTCAGTGATGCACATTGAGCGCATCATTGGTGTGGCGTCGTTTTATTGACGAACTTCGCTTTTGCTTACAATGTCATACTGGTCGTATCCATGTGGGGGGGGGGTCAAGGGAAATCTTCCATTCTTTATCGTCATACTGTCTCAGTATCTGAATTGACGGTAAGAGGTGCCATTGTGTATACATCTGATTCAACTCGAGTCCGCATATTCGGTACTTTGACCAGCCAGCAGATATTCGGTACTTTGACCACAACCTTATACTTTCTGTTACTAAGGCATCAATGCCCATGGCTGGGTCATAGATTCGGAGTATCTGTTACCGCATTTAACTACAATAGGACAGCACGAAAGTGCATTTTGCCATACTGTCCTACCTTATCTCAATACGAACATTGTCTGACTGCTAGCTTCGGCTATTAGCTAATTCTCCGGATTTCTCACAAACTCAAAACGTCTGGTCAATGGTTGCAGACAGACGGCAACACCCGCCAAATATCCTAGGAGACGCAGCATTGAAGCCGCATGACAGCAATATTCCAAAATGCCAACCAAAGTTTATTTTACTCCATGCCCAGGCCGTATAAAAGTTGCTCTTGTTACCAGATGCTCCAGATACTTATTTCTGAATATTCAGTACTTAAAAATTACTTGAAATTTTAATCGCTTTATTCTCCTATTATAATTGTAAAATAAATATGATTCTGCGAACTGCTTTCCTTCACTGTGTAGCAATTTTAATGGTCAGAAGTGTATTTTCTTAATACAAGGTAAGGTATTTTTCCATCCTTGTCGTGTGCCTTCCTGTTGTAGTTGGAAGCACGTCCTGCTAGCCGCCGGGCAGTTCAGAGTTCGAAGCCCGAAGAGGACGCCCTTTTCTCATGTTTCCTGTTAAGACAAATTTGTACAATACAGGTTTTTTAACTGCATACTTTTTTTTAATCTCCTTACTTTTTCTAATTGCTTAATTTTCTCTCAGTATCTGCTATTTATTTCTTATTCAAAATTAGCCTTAAAATATTGCTTTAGTCTTTTAAATATATTATTTATATCGTGCTAAATGCTTGGAAAAATTACATTCGTTAATAACTGATTTTTGAAAGTGCGTGGAAAAACAGTATTGTTTTATCACTGATATACGTGACCAATGTGTAATATTAAATATGCTTGGAAAAATCATATTAATTTTTATCAGTCTTTATTATTCAAACGCTCTTCAGTCATATTGTGTTACTGAATAGCGTTTGAATAATTCTTTGCGAAATGTGGAATTAGCAGTAACATACTAAATTCGGTTTATTTCCGCGGCAGCTTAATATGCCTTTTAATTTTAAAAATAATCCTGAGTCAAATGATGACTGACGAAGGCTGTGGTTGAAACAAAAAATTTGAAAAACCTGAATCCAGTTTTGAACTAAGCAGTCGTTTTATGACAGAGCTCAACTAGAGTCCTCGCCGGACTGTTAACGAATAATGAGAAAAAAGGCTATTGTTGACTTATAGATGACATCTTCACATTCCAAGCATACGTAGAGATAGGTGAAAAGAGAATGAGTATATGAGTGTATTGTAACTATTATTACCAACTGCATTGCAACTACCTTAACTATCAACATTATTGGCAGTTAGTGTGCGTTTCATATACCTCTTACTCTGCTACAAGTCACACCCGAGGACTCCGATTTAATCTGCCTTTACTCTACGTAAATATAACATCAGAACGCACATTCCTTATCCAGGGCTCGCCACCGGGTCCATCGGCACAGTAACTGCATGCATCAACTGCCGTAGATTTTCACTTGGTCGTTTACTGATTAAAGCAGGCAAGGAATTTTTACACTTCCTCGAAGGGCAAGAGATGCCTTTCTTCAAGGGAAACTGTCTCGTATATTCACGTTACATGTCGGAAAAACCACAAGAAGTTCCATGCAGTCATCCAGTTCACCGAAAACGGGACATACTGCCAGTGTTCAGCAAACTTCTCCGCTCAGCTACTGATGAACAATCGCCGTACCGAATTCAAACTAGCAGGAAGAAATTAATGAAACAATATAGATAAATCCGCCAATCAAAGTATTGCCATTCGAAGAATCAAAGCTTTCCGAGTTCAGAATCATATCTACGCAAACTTTATGTAAGAAGTTAAAATTAAGTGTTAATTAAAATATCATATTTTTGAAAACGAAGCGGTTTTCAGATAATCTGTGTGCTTCCTTTAGGATATCTATGCATATAAACCATTAAACCACGTTAATGCACTTTCAAAATAGAAACCATGTTAAAATTATGCATATAAACCATGTTAAAATTTTTTGTTATTCGCTTTCAAAATAATTTTAAGTTGACAGTCGACATCTTAGGCTTCCCTTAAAATGCATATTCCTAGTCAAAATATATATCGCAATAAAGCTTGTGTAAGATCTTTCTTTGCATAATATATTGGTAGCAATTTGTCCATATGTAAAACGCAGAATGTTAAAATAGATGCATTAGTACATGTGGTACTAGTTACTAATTCAGCTAAGCTTCTCCTCTGAATAATATCTATGACGTTTTGAAATTTCTCATGATACTGAGATACGTGTAACAATAATACTTTTATTGTATTATTTTCAGTGTTTCTTTTATGATGTTTAAGGTGAAAAACATCAGTTAATGAAACACTTTTTTCTCTTTCATCCTTATTAAAATTTGTATAATTGATAAAGTGTTTATAGATATTCTTAAATTAAGTCTTAAAAGATTTTTAAGACATTATGTTATAACAATATGCCATAAGTACTAGCACACTCAGTTTTTCATAGTACGTTACTGCAACAGCAGGCTTTGTAAGCGCTGGCAATCCGGCAAATGTCCAGCCACAGTTCTTCTTATAATATTATTTCCTCAAGCTAAGTAACTCAGATCATGTCTGAGATAAGTTATGTAATCTAGATTATCCAACATGCGAAGAGATTTGTATTGAGATTACTTTTGAATGATTTAAGGCTATTTAACAGTTTGGTCTCTTGTCCAATCTAGCGAACAGAATTCATGTAATAATCTAGTTTACAGAAATAATTCAAACAGTTAGAAAAAATTAAGCTATACTTAAAAAAAAAAATCTTTACATCTGCACAGACTTAAACAAAATGTTTATAGCAAAAGGTTTTCGCTTTGAATTTGAATAAAATATTCTTTATAAAAAAAATTAGAATAGATTTTGATTGAAGTATTTTGCCTAGTTTTAACTTTCAAACTGACGTGTTTTTCTTCCACTTAGATAAATTTAAGTTAAAAAAAAAGATGCTTGAGAGTTGAGTTGTACTAAAGAAGTCATTAAGTACGAAAATGAGCATGAACGTTGTTAATTCTACGTAAATTAAAATGGAAGACCGTCGAAGTTCTTCACTCAGTCAAAAGTCAGCCAATTAAAGACAGAACTGATTGAGGAAACAATAGAGGATCTTTTCTATTGTAGGACAACATGGTGTTAAAATGCTTCCAAACATAACAAATATGCTTCTTAGTTCAGTTATTACAATAAAGGCAGACTTGAAATAGAACAAACAACACATTTGAAAGCTTTGATTGATAATACCTTGAAAATGAAGTAAAAATACTGTTATAAGAGATACGAAGAAACACATGTTGTCCAATAACTTAAAAGATCTCAATAGACTGAATTTCGTAAATATAATCCGAATTGAAAGAAATTTGTGTAACTAAATCATAGGTGCATTTCTAAAAATAAACTCCCATAATTATCTTAAAATCAAATAACTGCTGTCACAAATTCTATTAAGATTAGTTTTACTTACCTTTTCATTCTAAACTGTACTTGTCTTATTTTCCTCATCAAATATTGAGTAGAATTTACTTAGGCGTATTTACATTTCGAGATTCACATCTGAACGCTACAACCGTAATTTAAATTATACGAAGAAAGTTTTTAGTTGTTTTTATCAGTCCGGGTTTCCCATAAAGTGGAGATTGATGCTTCCGCAGACCCAATGATCTTCAACCAATGCTCCAGTGAAGGTCACTGATACGAAAATGATTGACCGCTTGTTTGCTTTGATATGAAGCAACAGATCTCAGTATTTAGATCTGAAAAGTCTGTGATCAAACTTCCTCTCGTCTGCGCATCCGAAGCGAAAAATAAACAAATCGTGACAGTCTAAATGTCTTGAAAATGGTTTCACTTTGTATATCATATAAGATCGTTTTGATATGCTCTTTGAAAAGTAGGTTAATATTTAAAAAGCTAAAATTATATAAAATAACTTGAATATAGCCATTTAGTTGTTACAACAATATTTATTAAATATTACTTTTTAACTAGTATAGAAAACGGAAAACATTAAAAACTAAATGCTTAAAATTTCATTAAAAATGTTTTGATCGTTTCAATGTTCAGAGCTTCCGAGAGATGGAGTGGATATGCCTCGAAATATTAGTAGTTCCACCTGAATTCAAATCTCGGCGAACAGACTGGTTGCATGGATATTTTAAAAGTTTTCCCATGTTTTACATGAATACGATCTGGTTTTCATTAGAAAGTCATCCCCAAAAGCATCTCTTCTCTTAGCAAGAAACTCTTAATATGTTTTGCTTTAATACAAATAGTACAGAACCATCCAACGACCAAAGAGCTCACTTCTACACCTTGTGTTTGCGTGTTTACGCATTAGATAACCATTATTAAAGCAGAAGTACAGTCGTGTGTAAAATTACGAGAATCTGCACATTATGTCGAATTTCTTAAAATCTAACAGACATATTTTAAGGAAATTTAGTAGCAATATGCACTTATAACAGAGAAAGAAGCGTACCATTCAAAAGTCATTTTATGTACGCATGGCTATCAGTAAAGCCCATAGAGCAGGTATTTCCAAAATCCACTTTGCGATATCGAACTGAAAATGAGTCTAATATGGGATGTATTCCTCTCTCACAGCCAGACAGGTCCCCCAGCATAACGGCATACTGGACAGAAGGCGGTTGAGGAGTCCCTGTGGTAGTCGAGCCAAATCCTGCAGCAAGGCATTTTTCAGCTCCGGCACAGAGAGGTGAAATTGCCCTCCCAAGAGCGTCCCAAACCTGTTCTACAGGGTTAATGTCACGATGCTTCCCTTTCCAGGTAATCGACGACCACCTGAGCCCTATGTGGACGAGCATTGTCGTCCTTTGACGGGAACACAGGAAAAGCAGCGCCCCTGAAGATAGGGCTCTAAGATCTATACTTCATAGCAGTCAAATAGCCTTTGTCAAGCACATGATGGAGTGGGCTGCCGTCGAATATAATACCTGTCCAAATCATACACCTCCACCGCCATAATGATCCTCTTCCCTGATGAGGGAGGGATGGTATCATGTTCCAGGCTCTCTCCAGATGCGGGTACGCCGTCAGTGTCCAGGTTGAATCTCGACAGATCTGTAAAATGTACGGTGCTGCACTGAAGTTTGGTCAAAGGCGCATGTTGTCTGCACCATGCTAAACGCGCTGTCTTGTGTGTCGCGATGAGCAGGACGCTAGCCACTGGTCTTCTTGCACACAGCCCTATCTTACAAAGCCTTCAGGCAACTGTAACCATGAAACTGGTGTTCCATTTGCAGCATAAAGCTCGAGTAAAGGCTGTCAACCCGTAGCAGTCTTGTGTCGCCACGCTGAAAGTGCCGAATAACGATACTCTTTCGTCGTTATGGATCTTGACCGACCTTGTGCAGCTCTTCTCGATAAGATCCAGTGTCCTAAAACTGTCTGTAAATTGCAGAAGACATTATCTTACATTGAGATCTGTAGCCACCTGCCCTTGTGATCGTCCTGCCTCGACTGTTCCGACTATTCTCTAACTCATTCCATCATCTGTACTTTCGTGGCTACTCATTTTATCTGTTTGCATGGTGGCATCTGTTTATCTGGCTCGGTGGAAGCAAGATGTCATACCTATGGCTCTCGGATTCGAATCCTGGAGAAGACATGGATGATCATAAGTTTGTAGTGGCTTTGGGGTATAAGGACATTTAAAATACCTTCAAACTAAAATTCGTCTTGAAAGGTTAATGGTTATGAAAGAGGAGGTCCCCCGGGAGGTTTCCCTTCCAAATTGGAGCGGATTAAATCTAACAAAAGGAATTAACAACCGACATGATGTGATATCTCAGTTGACTAACTAGTCACAACGTTGTCGATCCAAAAGTACTTCACCACCAAGTAAAATTTAACATTAGAAGAGCGAATGAATACAAATGTGAAGTTTCATCACTTATGATGTAAATTTTCTGTTGATGCAAAGGAATGCAATCCATAAAGTAATATGAACGTATGGTACCTTGGATAATTGAGAACCCGGATGAAGACTATTATCATTTCGGTTTAAAATTAAGAGGATTAAAAAATCACCAATTTTTATAGTGCTATCTGTACCTTTGTAAACGTAAATATCTTACAGAATTTAATATTATAAGAATAAGGAAAATTATACGTTCGCATTTAATTTTTAGGGGCATAATTTCTTATACAGTTAATGATTAGTTTTAAAAATAAGAATTTGTATTATTACAGTTAATGTTTAATATCATCGATTCTTTTCATACTGAAGTTAGGGCAAAACAATCTAAGGTAACAGACAAATTGTTTTGTAATATAATATATTTTATTGAGCTTTCTCTAAAATTTCCTTTAAAATGTTTATGATTTACAGCTGTTACTTTCTTTTTTACTTCTACATAACAGAAACGCCAATGCATCAAAATATGCATACAACATACCATAGTCAACGTAATCGATATGCAACATACTACAGTAGCGACAGTATTAAAATATTGGCAGATGTAATGTCTTCCTTCTATATAATATGCGAAATCATGAAAAAGCTTGTACGTATTTTCTGTGCGTTCAGTAGAGACACCGAAGCAAAACTTTGTAGAGCCTTTTAGAATTTTTCGATGCCTGAAGAAATTCGTAGTGCTCTCACGGGGATTGGAACTTCGAACTTCCCGAATATGCGTTTAGCATGCTTCCAGTTACACCGCGAAGGCACGCAGAATGGAAGGAGAAAATGCCTGATATACTAACCCTTTTAAAGAGCGACTGTTAATGACAGGACCCAATCGCCAAAGCCTGTGAAAGTATAGATTAAAGGTAATGTGCTTTCCTATTCATTAAAAAGTATGAACATTTCTCCTAGGCAGAAAACGAATATAAAGATGAAACTTTATGCTCTTGTTCATTTAATTATTCCCCCCCCCCAAATGTAATAAATTAACATTCAATAAAACCTCTATACGTAGCAGTTGAAGCTTGACTTAAACTATTTTTAATTACTTGAAATCCTGTGAACATATATTAAGGCAAATATTGCTCATACACATATAATATATATATATATATATGTTATAAGGTATTTTTCCCTTCTTTGCATGCCTTCGTGGTGTAGTAGTCTGCATGCTCGACGCGTAACCGAGAGGTACGTGGTTCGATTCCCGGCGAAGGCGTTGCTCTTTTCTTCACTTTCCTGCTTCAGAAATCCTCTGCACTGGCGCCCGAACTAAAAACGGTGGTAGATGATGATTCTCCACCACTGCGACTTGGCGATTGGGTCCCCAAAACCCCAGTCGCCCTTTAAAAGGGGGGAGTATATAAGGTATTTCTCCCGCCTTCTTCGCATGCCTTCGTGGTGTAGTGGTCTGCATGCTCGACGCGTAACCGAGAGGTCCGTGGTTCGATTCCCGGCGAAGGCGTTGTTCATTTCTTCCCTTTCCTGCTTCAGAAATTCTCTACAATGTGTGTGTATATAAGATCTTTAACTGCTAATACTTTTCTGGATCTGTAGACACACCTTCGACAGAGATGACATGTCCGAGGTAAATCACTTTCTGTCTGAATAATTTGTAAGGTTTTAGTTAAACTAACAAAGTTTTATTTTAATTTATTCCTTTTCTATTTATTCTCTTTTTCAACTTCCCGTTAGAAGAAGCGCGCGTTTTCAGCTTTATGCTAATTTGAAGTGGAGCACAAGTTATATTTAAACGAAAGGTAGAAACCTTTCAATGTGAGAGAGCTTTTAGTCACAGACCACGATCACGCTATTCGACGTTCTCCTGACTAGCTAGCATTTGAATTCTAAGCCATAGCGCTTTACGTGATTGCTCATTGAAATAATTTCAAGTGTTTCAGTATTAGTAAATCTTGCTACGCACCATTTAGTTTAGAGGCCAACCTCGCGTTATAGCTCTGTGAGCGACGACTGTTTAATTTCTAATTAGTTTTAGTTTAAATTATTTGATTGTTCATTTTAGACCCAAGTGTGGTCTTTACTTTCTGTATCCCTCCCTAGTTGGGAAGTGGTTTGTAAATAATAGTGATTTAATAAAAGAGGATTTTAAATCCCTTTCAAGTGCAGTTCTTCTACCACTGAATCACAGCATTCTACCACAGAACATAGCTGCATTCAGCTCCCTGTTCAATATGATTACTTAAGGAGTTTCACGAAGACGTTTGCCAAGAATATGCACCGAACACTCAGTCCTGACAAATTCACTGCTAAATTAATGACTGTTTATAACAAATCGCTTTAAATTGGCCATATCAAAACTAATAAACATTCTTGCAAAACGCTAGTGACACAGACGCTTACATAACGCTTCAGCCAATAATGGTTTCAAATTTTGGAGCAGAAACTTAATGTTAACCAATCAAAATAAAATTAAACTGAAACTAAATCACGCTGAATTATGTGTTCATTTTGGACACGTTGCGTCTACACGTTCCTTGTCTACCATCATGTTGCCGCTTAGCTATCTTTCATCAGTTATATTTTCATAGCCATATGAGAAAAGATGCAGTTGAGATCACGAACAGGAGGACAGATTTAGCCCATTAACCTGGTTTTTGTCCCCTCGTCCGCGTGTGTTATGCTCAGTGCATGTAAAGTTTTCAAATGTGTGTGCATAATGGATAAAAACAACAGTGAAATCATTTTGGATACTGAATCGGGGAAATCGGATTATGATACGGAATTTATCACAGACCAGGAGTTTATCCCCACGGAGAAAGATCTGTTATGGACTCTTTTACGAAAAAGACTTATGATGAAGTGGACTTACAAAATGGTGTGAACTTCCTTAAATATGCGATCGGTTTTGAAGAACAGCTAGCGTCGGCTTTGGATAAATTCTTAATGAAAAATACGGATGAAGACGTGCACCGGCATCGCAGTTTGCTTAGTGCTCAAATCAAGGAAACGAAAGTCCTACTGAAAGTTATTAAAAGTAAGTGTGAGGTTTTTAGGGCTGATTACCAGTCAAAAATTAGTGAAAGATTAGTTGATGATGATAACGCTCTTAATAGTCACATTAATATTTGTTCTAGTAATGTTGCTAAGCTATGTGCTAATTTGGTCTCTGTCAATGATAGTGTTATAGTTTCAACTTCAGAAAATGTTTCCTAGCCTTGTACTAGCTTGGTTTCTACGAATGATAATGTTAAAAGTTTGACTTTAGAAATTGTTTCCTATTTAAATATTGTTAAGCCTTGTACTAGATTGGTTTCTGTGAATGATAAAGTTAAAATTTCAAATTCAGAAAATATTACCTATTCAGATATTGTTAAATCTGGTTTAAAAGCGGAAAATTTTAGTAATATCCCAGTAATTCGAAATTAAATGCTAACAAAACAAGTCTAGAAAACATACTCACGTATCCCAAAGCAAGGAAGGATTTACTTCTCCCTGAAAGACTGCCCAGCCCAGTAAAGTAGTTAAAAATTTCATTGATGTTGACGATAGTAACAAGTTTGATGCCCTCAACAACATGAACAATGAAAATAGTAACACTGCTGTTACTTGTAACAATATCACAGAAAACAGTGAGGCCTCCCCTAATCCAAACTAAACGTCTGACAGAAATTTCATCCCAATGGATAGATCACCAAAAACTAAATTTTTGGAGAAGTCGAAATCTTCGATACTCCGATAGTATTTCTGCTGTCTTTGATGATCTATATAAAGTGATCAATGAAGTTAAGGAAATAAAATATTTAATGAATTTTGTATTTTTGATACATTGCTTATATTTCTAAGTTAGATGATATGAAGCAAGTTCCTGCACTCATGGATATATTCCTCTTGGTATTTAACATACACGAAGGCATATTTAGTAGAGGTACCCCAAGTGGAAACAATTCACTTTTTTTAATATTTTTCTATCATTTTGCTTTGATATTTGCATGCCTTCTGTAAACTTTGGTTTCTTCTTTATTTTTCTGTAAGTTTTGATTTCTTTCCTTACTGTTATGATGCCCTAATATCTCACACTTATTATGTTCTTTATGTGTATATCTTATAGAGCTTGGTGTTCTTAGATTCTTAGGTTCTTAGGTAAACTAGACTAAAACTCTAAAAGACGTTAACTGAATTTTCACTATGTCTTGTAAATACCACAGAGACAGGGAAGGGATATAAAGGACCCTTTTGTTTTAAATCAAATAAAGGTTAACAGACGACACCAACTCGTGGTTGCAGAAGCCAAATGTGTGTGTGCATGTATAGTTAGTGAGCAAATTAAAGATAATGTATTAGCTAAAACTAATTAATTGTGCGGCTTGGCAACTAGAATAACGCGTAAGCTGGCTCTGACCTAAGGTCGGCGTAACAAGCCTAATGGGGAAAATAACTCAACACCGCAGAATACTATTCGCAAGTGAATTAAATTAGCAACGTGACTTACAAGCAGACAGAACGCTTTCTGATTCTACCCTCTAAAACCCTTTTTTTAAATAGTCTCGTCTTTCTACTCCTTTCAATGTCACTCGAGCTAGAGATTTACATTCTGGCAGGAACATGGAAATAAGGGCGATAGGAAAGTAAATTAACATAAAATAACTGGTTGGAAACTTAAACATGAACTCTACAGTCTTATTATGTATAGTTTTCTGATGTACTCGCCAGCTCGACAGCTCTGTCCACTCTCGGAGGAAAATTTTTTATGTGGCTCGGTATTTTACGTATCCTAGGACTGTGTTTTTATCATTATTTAGTAATACCTGAGTTACTTCGCTGTGTTGTGTTTGCAAGTCAATTATTTTTTGATGGAGGTAGATTCCCCAGGAATCAGGCACTCCTGTGACTGCACCACTCGAAGTATAGATGTCAATTGAGTTGTGGAAGTCTGTGTCAAGGATTGTTTTGTCCAGATATAAAATGTGTTCAATCGTTTATGAATGTTCCTTTAAGTTTCACGCGTTAACTTGTAGGCCATCATATATGTATGTGTGTGTGCATGTATATATATATATATATTACATTATATTATTATTTTTTATGCTTTTATCTAAGTGATATCTTAATGAATACGTCTCGTATTCAACATAACTTTCGGCGAAACCCTGCCGTTTTTACGAATTGTCCAACAGTCAAGCAGGAAAATAATAGTAAAATGACAATTTTTCTGTTTAATTAAATGTTCTGCGCTGATTATGTAATTAATGCGTACTGCAGCCTATAGATGTCATTATAAAGAAGATTACTGTAAGAATACCTTTCCTGCACATTGAAAATCCTGCACGAGAAACCGGCATTTTACAGAGTACCTTAACTAACAACTGGGGCTTGCGTGTTTGCGTGAGGGTATTATCATAACGTGTCAAGGATTTTGATGAATGTCCTGAATAGCACCACCCTGAAGCATCATTTCAATGCTGTGAATCTGCCCTTAAAGTAATTGGAAACTCCTAGCTCTTCACAATTCAGCATAGCAAATATGAAGGATGTTAATTTTTCTTTGGTTCTTATTTAATAATAAAATTTGTTTGTTTTTATTGATTTCGATGTACGGCTTATCCGCAATGCAGCTCTCTTAGTATAATGAAAGCATTTTAGGAAAAAGCTGCATTGTGTATGCATACCTAGTAACCAAAGTCGAAAGAAGAGGAAGCGGAAGGATTTTACATTCCCTGAAGTTGTATGTCTACTACTAATTATATTAGCCTCGTTTTACACACATACTGTATTTACTTAAGCATTTCTCATCGAGTTTTCTCAGCACTTTATTAATTTCCGATTTATGGTAACAATGTAAAATGTATGCGCAAATAGGAAAGTATTTTGTGTAAGTAAAAAGAATGTTATTTAATTTACTAACTCCTTTTGAAATACATAGTGTCTTTATGTGTGCTTTGTAATATGCTGTCTTTATCATTTAAACCGTCTCTTCAAAAATACTGTACACTGCGTATCTGTCCCCTCTCGGTTTCCAAATGGTAAACTGCTAGGAAAAGGAGTTAAAGTAAGCTGGTAAATACTATGTATTCATCGCAGAACTACAGAAAATTACAAAAAGGTGCCTGAAAAAACTAGAATGGTAGGCAGTAATTTTTACTCCTAGGAACAAAAAATAAATAAGTGAATAAATAAAGCAGTTCAGCTGTAAGAAATGATTTATTTATTTATTACATTCTTTATAAATGTATGCAAGAGTGAAAATTATTCATTAATGAATCTGTGTGCGTTTTCAAGCATGTTTTACATAATGAGACCGATATATGTAGCTTCACAATGTTTTCGTCAGATTGTGGTCGCGGAGTTAGCATTTCCTACACAGCCAAACATTTTTAATTCACTTATATTAATCCAATAAAGTATTAAAGGATTGTTCATAACTGTTGCCAGTTCCAGGAGATCACTTCTGTAACCACTAAGAAGACAATGAAGCAGCATGGTGATATGAAGTAAAAACTTGTAGAATGTCTTTCAAGCACTTCTTAACCTATAATGAAAAGATGTATGTTCAGTAATTTTCCTTGTTATACAAAACACGTAATATAAATATATATTATTTAGCTTATATTTTAGGTATAAGAAATATCTTATATGTTAGATATTGCAGCAAGATGATCATTTCTCCTTTATTTCTTTAAAGATCGATAGAATATATAGGAACTGAAAAAGAAGACTGCTTAAAATAAAATACAATACGTACAGCAAACATTTATTTTTGTTTCCATCTTTTAAATATCAGTGCAAATTGAGAATATTTGTTTACATTTGGAACTTAGCAGAATAGTGAAAGTCTTTCTGCATCTTCAATGTCTTTTTGCATTATTATTATTATAACTATTACTATTATTAAACTCTCCTATACATTTCATTTTACAATATTTCATTAATTCATTGGAAAATATTTAATATTATTATTCTAATTTTGTTACTACACTCACGTTTGTGAAAATTGCAACACCATGAAGGACTTACGCGAGTGAGCTGAAATTTTCAGGAAATGCAAAGTAGCGCATGATATGCAAATGATTAGAATTGCAAATCCGTAGCGCATGCGTATGCTGAGCAGCGCCCTCTGAACGGCTGATGGATCCGAATAAATAGACGGCTGTAGCGAGGCGTGTATGGTTATCGGTGGTTATCTGCTAGTGGTAAACGTTAACTCAATCTGTACTTATGCCTCGTCGACGAAAGAGAGCGAGATTTGAACAACTTACAGAGTTTGAACGAGGGAGAATCATCGGCCTTCGTGAAGCTGGATTGTCGTATCGTGCAGTAGCCTCTCGTGTGCAGCGTAACAGCAGCACAGTGATGCGCGTTTGGAAGCAGTGGACGGACGAGTGTCGGACAACTCGGAAATCCGGGAGTGGACCCCGAAATGTGACGTCAGCTCGCGATGATAGACACCTGGTCCGCATGGCGCGGACGGACCGTACAGCTTCCTCTAGACAATTGGCAGCACTGTGGTCAATAGCTACAGGTGTTTCATTGTGTGCTTCATCAATTCGTAGACGTCTGCTGCAGTGTGGACTGCGCGCACGGACTCCTTTATACAGGATCCCCCTAACGCACGACCATCGCCGCCTGCGGCTACAATGGGCCAATCAGCATAGAGACTGGCGTGCTGATTGGCAGCATGTCGTGTTTTCTGACGAATCCCGCTTTAATTTGTGGTACCATGATGGCCGCATTCGTGTCAGACGCTATGCCGGTGAACGCCACCTTCCGGAGTGCATTATCGAACGCCACAGTGGACGAACACCCGGAGTTATGGTCTGGGGCGCCATAGCATATCATAGACGATCTCAATTGCTACGAATTGTGGGCAATCTGAACAGCAACCGGTATATCCGTGAAGTTCTACAGCCCGAAGCTGTTCCCTTCCTTCAAAGCTTGCCAGGCGCTGTATTTCAACAGGACAATGCCCGCCCTCATACTGCTCGGATTGTTAAATCCTTCTTTGCAGCGCAGCAGGTACAGCTTCTTCCTTGGCCTGCGTGTTCCCCGGATATGTCGCCAATTGAACATGTGTGGGATGTCATTGGTCGGCGTCTTGCTCGTGATCCTCGTCCTGTTGCGTCTGCAGACGAACTTTGGGTACGCGTACAAACGATATGGAATGCTCTTCCTCAGTCAGACATTCAAACTTTGTTTGACTCCATGCCACGTCGTGTAGCAGCACTTATTGCGGCGCGTGGTGGCCACACAAAATACTGATTCTGATCTCTTGTTCTTGTTTGTTTGCTTTGAACATTTAATCATTTATTTGTACCACTACCACTCAACTGTGTATTAAATTGCATTCAATTATGACCATTCCTTCTTGGTGTTGCAATTTTCACAAACGTGAGTGTATTTTGCAAGCAAGTGACTTTTGTTTCTATCTTCTATCTCTTAAATATCTCTAAGAAGACTAGAAGAAAATAAACTTCGAAGATTTATTGATTATTATTGGTACATTCTTTGACGAACTTTATTTGCGTACTATATAATAAAACATAATAAATATGCAAAAGGCCAGAGGCATTCTTTTCATTTTTTTTTCTTTATACTTAGCTGTTCGCCATTAAAAAGGCCTCCACAAAATACGCCTTTGGGCACCGCTATATACTGGTAATTCGACCTACCTTCTAGCTAAGACGAACGACATGCTGCGCAAAAGTTTTTTGTGATTTTCTCCATCTGTAAGGTTAATTTTAGTCAGTTTCCCTTGGAAAAATCCGCCATGAAGACATCCCTTCCCTTGGGCATATAGTCTTCGTTTCCTTTACCACATTTAAATAATCCAAAGAACCTTTCCGCGTTCTGGTGTCTTTTATGCTACAAGATAAAGTACTGTCGTTTATTTAAATGGTTTTTTTTTCACTTTGTAACGCTTGCTAATTTTTTTTAAAGGGATTATTTATTTCTCATTTGTTTCCCTCTCAGTTCTCTACTTTCTCTTTACACTCTCGTGTGTAAAAGTAGGACAATTTGCTCATCATGTCGAATTTCTAAAACCTAATGGACAGATTTTAATGAAATTTGATATGAATATACATTTATAACAGAGAAAGAGATGTTCTATTCAAAAAGCAGTTTATGTACGCTGATTATCAATATAGCTCATAGTGCAAGGATGTCCAAAATGCACGTTGTGATATCGAAGTGAAAATGAGTCTAATATGAAGTATGGTCCCCTTTCACAGCCACACACAGGTCACGCAGCGTAGCGACATACGGGACAGGAGTCAGTTGAGGATGTCTTGCGGCAGTCATCCCACTCATGCATCAAGGCAGTTTTCAACTCCAAAATGGTTCTTAGAGGAGGATGGCGGGAGGAAATTGCCCTCCCAAGAGCGTCCCAGACATGCTTTATAGGGTTCAGATCAGGAGAATCATCGTCGATCAACTGAGCCCTACATGGACGAGCGTTGTCGTCCATTAACAAGCACATAGGGCAAACTACGTCCCTGAAAAGTCGAATATAGAGCTTTAAGATCTCTTCCGTGTACTTCATAGAAATTATGAAGCCTTTCTCAAACATAGGCAAGGCTATGCGGCCATCCAACGTAACGTCGGTCTAAACCATTGCCCTTCGAACACCGTTAATGATCCTATCATCTTTTTCCCTGATCCTTTCTTTTTAAGTATCCGAGTTCGACAGAGGAGGGATAGTCGCCTACCGAGAGTATGGATTATCTTTCAGGAGAATGGGTAGTCGTGTTGGACGAAACCAAACAACTGCAACGCGGATATATGACCTTTGGATGCAGGAGGGTACGACGGACCGACGTGTTCGATCGCATCCACCTCAATGCACAACTTCATGTGATGACAGGAACATTGTGCGCATGGCAGGACGGATCGCTCAGTCACATCACGAAACATAGCACACAGCCCATTCAGTCTGTAACGCATCATCCAATGTCTGCGCGTATCATTCGACGCCGTTTACAGCAGAGTGGTCTGTCCGCAAGACGTCCATTGCTTCGTCTACCCTTGACGCAGAACCACAGACGTTTCCACCGCCAATGGTACGATGAAAGAAGGATGTGGACGGCAGAATGGAATGAAATTGTCTTTACTGACGAGTCACGCTTCTGTCTGCAACACCACGATGGCAGTTTCGAT
>KK114018.1:48710-94950 GCA_000611955.2 Stegodyphus mimosarum | reverse complement strand
TTTTTTTTTAAGTCTCCGAGTTCGACAGAGGAGGGATAGTCGCCTACCGAGAGTATGGATTATCTTTCAGGAGAATGGGTAGTCGTGTTGGACGAAACCAAACAACTGCAACGCGGATATATGACCTTTGGATGCAGGAGGGTACGACGGACCGACGTGTTCGATCGCATCCACCTCAATGCACAACTTCATGTGATGACAGGAACATTGTGCGCATGGCAGGACGGATCGCTCAGTCACATCACGAAACATAGCACACAGCCCATTCAGTCTGTAACGCATCATCCAATGTCTGCGCGTATCATTCGACGCCGTTTACAGCAGAGTGGTCTGTCCGCAAGACGTCCATTGCTTCGTCTACCCTTGACGCAGAACCACAGACGTTTCCACCGCCAATGGTACGATGAAAGAAGGATGTGGACGGCAGAATGGAATGAAATTGTCTTTACTGACGAGTCACGCTTCTGTCTGCAACACCACGATGGTCAGTTTCGATTCTGGAGACACCGTGGAGAGAGGGGGCTGAACAGCTGCGTTATGCACCGCCACACTGGTCCTGCACCGGGTATTATGGTATGGAGCGGTATTGGATATCACTCTCGCATTGCTCTAACACGCATTGCCGGTACTTTAAACAGCCAACGCTACATCTCCGAGGTGTTGGAACCAGTTGTCCTTCCTTACCTTCAGGGCTTGCCCACAGCCATATTTCAACAGGATAATGCGCGACCACACGTGGCACGCATTATCCAAGGGTTCTTCGTCAATCGCCATATTGAATTGCTTCCCTGGCCGGCTCGCTCTCCGGATCTTTCGCCGATAGAAAACATGTGGTCCATGGTTGCTGAACCATTGACCCAGATTACATCCCAAGCTGGCGCACCAGATCAACTTTGGCAACGTGTGGAAGCTGCTTGGTCTGCTGTACCCCAAGAACACATCCAAAGTCTCTTTGAATCAAGGACGAGGCATGTGGCAGCGGTGATCTCCAACAATGGCGTCTACTCTGGCTACTGATTCTGGAAGGAACTACACTTCACAGAAGCCTATAAATTTAATCATTTGATACTTGGTCAACATGTTATCTACTGAATAAATTCTGTTGTGATATCTCTTGTCTTTCTTGGTGTTGCAGTTTGGGTGGCTAGCAGTTTATTAGTAGATTTTAAGTTAATTTACCCATTTTTGTGGCTTGGAGTTATACTATAACTTCTCCTTTCGTCATCCTCACCAAAATGTAAATGAGGTGCGGCTATTTAAGGTGGGAGTGTTGAATGCTTTAGATATACAACTTCTCGCTGCGACACTTGCAACTTTAATTCCTCTCACCCAACTCTGATAACTAGTTTTCCATTATTAGCCATTTTGATAGCCGAAGTTTAATCGCACCATGAAAGGTTTTGAGCCAACGTTTAGTTAGGCAATTTGTGTAGTCTCCTGCTACGAACGCATTTTAAATTGTAAATTCAATATCATGGTATCTAATACCCGCAAGTTGCAGAGCTTGCTTTTGTACGCATGAGTTTTGCCTTTGTTAAGTTCAACTTTTAATAAAAAGTTTGTTTAAAAAAATTCATAGTTTATGATAGATTATTCGAATGTGGAAAAACCACGTTGATTATCTGCCTAAGAGAAGGGATGCCTTCGTGGAAGGCTTTCTGAAGAACACTTGCTCGTATTCATGTTAAATATGGACAAACCACGAAACCCAACAAATCCAGTGTGCTGGCCTGGGAACTAGCTCAATTCAGGCCTAAATATCAATATTCAGCGGGCTAATCACTTGGCCATTCTTGCGGCTAAAACTTTTATAAGACTTTGTAGTCTTTTCCAAATGAAAGGATAAAACACTTGTAAGTCTAAGCTGGGTCTGAAGAGTTTTTAAATTAGATTCACATAGGATAGGTCCCTGACACACATTACGGAAAATCTCGACGCTTAAGAGGAAATCTCGAATCTCTAATTTTCTCTTAAATTTCCATACTTCTTTATACTTCGGAATTCTCTTTCCTCGAAATACTTTTTTAAAAAACTCTGAAATTTAAAGAAATTATTTTCGATAATCCTACAATTTATTATTTCCTTAATCCTCAAACTGAACTCACCAAATAGTGCAAGAAGCCTCGAGCCTCTTGATCGGGATTAATTCGATTGTTTAATATGAAATAGCAAAGAAATATTATGTATACCTATTTTCCCCTTGTGTGATTTAAAATTTTAAAAACATTAATCTTAGTTGAAAATTTCCGAAGTTTGTTTTAGTCTAAATGCATTCAAAGCGATATTATTATCAAAATCATATTATGAAAAATCAGCTATTTTTACTTTTTTTGATAAAATCAAGCCTGGCAGAGGGTTACGTGAAATAAAGTGTTATCCAAAATTGCTTCGACTCAGTTAATTTTTATAAATATGGCTCTACTGTGTTTTCGAAAGGGAAATGAAATTTAATAAATTTTCAGAGACCGTTTTCAAGTTGTATATTAATCGCTGTGTATTACAGTGCTTCTGCTGTTACAGGATTTTACCAAGACCGAGAAGTTTCGTGAAATAAAATGTTATCCAAAATTGCTTCCACTCAGTTAATTCCGATAACCATGGTTCTACTGTGCTTTTGGAAGGTGAAATGAAATTTCACAAACTTTCAGAGAGCATTATGAAATCATGTATTTATCGATGTGTATTTCAGTGCTTCTGCTATTACAGGATTTCCCACGACCATGAGGTTTCATTTAGATCCGTACCGATCACGAACTTGTCATTTTACGAACAATTTGGTTTAAGAGCAAATTTTCTAGAGGAGAAAACGCCTCGGATTACGAATAGTGTCTCGAGTTACAAGTTCTCAAGTCAGTAACTTGCGGTTTTCGCAACTCTTTTGAAGTAACCTATGTCACATAATTACCATTTAGGAATTTTTAAAAACGTCCTTACAATATTTCCCATTGATTAATTCTTGTTAATTCTCATCAACAAAGGTCTAGCAGCAAGTCACATAGGACCATGAATTCGGCCTCGAGAAAATTATGGCCACTTCGGTTTGCGTGCACAGACTTTGAGCATTTAAGACTTCTTTTGTTATCCATGATATTGTGTTTCTAGGCAAAACTATGGACTAGGATGTTAACACTAAAGAAGAGGAGTAGTTACTAGATTACCAAAAAAAATGAGCTCAACAAGATAGAGCTACAACTACTGCAATAGCAACAACAAAAGTCGATTGTGGAAGCAATGTTTTCAGAACAAAAGGAAGAAAGAAAAACTATTCTAGTTCTATAATTCAAGAAATTTCGGCAAATGGGGTAAGATGCAAATTTTTCACGTAACGATATACTCCTAGTAAAGCAGTAGCAAGCTACAGCATAAGCATTTTTGTATCTTTCTTTAGAAACATTTTAAAGCGTGAGTAGCAAAGACACTGGATAAATTTTGAGTGAAATTAAGGTTCACTGTGTCTCAAAAGGAATCGAAAAGGGTTTGAAGAGAAAACAAAGGTAAAAAAAGATTGTACATTTCGGTTGACGAATGGGCCTTGACGACGGTTGGCCATCCACCTTCGGTTGACGACGAACTGAGATTTCAATTTATCAATGGTTTTAATAAACACATCGTAGTGTGCTTTGTCTCAAATGCAATTTTAAAATACAGTTTATGGTATTTACATACAATGCAAGAAACTGCGGGGAAAACTTCTACAGAAAAGCAATATTTTACTACAAAACTACTAATGAGAGCCATTGCTTTCAATCTATCATTAAACTGATTGTCACAAAAATTTCCACCAAAAAAGTAGAAACAAAAACCGGCTTGTAGTAAATTTATTCATTGAATTTCAAAATAAATACGTAATTAAAACGTAAAGTGCGCATGTATGTGTGTAATAATTTTCTGCAATTATATGTGTGTCATAATTTTAATCTTCCATAAAAAATCACACAGCTACACCAATATCGTTGTACTCATAACTCATACATTAAGTACAAAAATGTAAGATCCTCATGTGATGGTAGTAACTGAGAATGAAAGCCAACAATCTTATAAATTACTAATTTGCTATTCAGTAGGTAAAACGTAAGTTTAATAATAAAGGCCAAAAAATGAAAGTGCTCAGCTGAATCTAGAATTGCATTTCAAATTATTTAAAATAGCTCGTTATTCGGATAAACCTTTACAGAATTCAAAGTTTTAACAAAGTTGCACAATGTCCTAAAGCACTAATATTAGGTAATTGCTGATCTACGCAGAGAAATGACATCATTTTATTTCCAAAATCTTGTGTTGAGGTTTTTTTACCTTTAAAATATACCTTTTTTATTATTTTGGATGGATATCTTTTGTCATGAACGGCTTCTTTCACTCTGCAAGATCTAGTAATCTTTTCAGTAGACGATAGTCTACATGTATGTTAAAATTTTGTCTCGTGCAATAATCATTTAACTGAAAAGTCTTACCAGTTTATATTATGCTTCTAAAGTGTATCATGTAACTACCAGTAGCCATGTGGCTAAATAATCGTTAAATGAGATATTTGTCTCGAATTTCATTCCAAATATATGAGATGGTTCTGAAATTTCTATCAGCTTAGAGAAGTTAATAAGCGTTAATAATATTTACAGGTTTGCAGTAAATATTTTAAATCCTTTTAACTTACTGTGTTTCCCTTGAAGGCTTTTCACCAGTAAGAAAGTAAACCTCAAATGCCTTTCAATAATTCAAAACAATTGCTTGAGCACATTAAATTCCAGACATTATCAGAAACAAATATATAGCTTCTCTGAAAGGGAGAGAGAAAACACAGCCCGCTTGCATATTTAAATTTATGTACTGGGTATAACGATCCATCCTCATTATGACACTTCAGAAACTTTTGCGATAATGAATAAATGAGATAGGGGAATAGCTAAATGCCTTTCCTAGAAAGGAGCAAAAAGGCAAAAGTATAACTCTCATTTACAGGTAATACTGCAGAAGTAGCTAAAAATGGGTTGAGGGAACTTAAATATTCTGCTGTACCGAAAGTCTTCTATGTTTTTCCTATGCTCGAATTGTTATTTATATTTCTCTTGACAATACTCATTAAGAAGTTGAGTCATATAGGTATAGACCAAATTTCATTTCTATAAAGAAAGCATAGAAAAACTGCATTGATGAAATAGTGGTTAGTGTCATTGACTGTCGTACTGAAGAGCCCGGGTTCGAATCCAGGATTTTTGTAAATGTGTACAGTCTGTCCGGTGGGGGTACTCAAATTACGGCTAGCCGAAAGTCCTCTCAAGCTATTTAGTGATGGGGGGAGAAGGGTGTTAGTCTCTCGGACCCATGCCCTGGAGTCCTCTCCTTCAAAACTGGGGGGGGAACTGGGCAAAGTCTTGCTGTAACCTATATGGTACTCAAGTCTCATTTGTACTGTGCTCAATTTTGTACTCTTTGCAACGAAACAATTTGTGGTCTTGTTCTCATTACGTCAGACAAGTGAGATTAGCAACAGCAACAAACCTAGAAAGACGAAAGAATACAATATTTAAGTCAGCAGCTCAACTTTTCGAACATAAGAATTTTTTTCCTAAAAACTTCCCTTGGGTAACCTTGAACATGTTGCAAATGCTACGAGGAAAATGCTTCGTGAAGTCAAACTTCGTAATTTTTTTCACTTACTAAATTATTCGGGACAGGAAATATAAAAATTTGTTATGCATTTGCCGAGATTCGAATTCCAAGTGTTTCAGTTTGATAGCTGGACCAGTTAATCACTTACATCTCAAGAACAGGCACGGGGGAATGCGAGAGTTTCTTATAAATTATGCTATCGATAGTAAATGCTTAATTTTAAGACATTATATCAGTCTTTCGGAACTTGAAGATTGAAGTAATATCTGACTGTCATAACACAGTAAAACATAGGCGTGAAAACTACTACATGCGGCTGATAAAGAGAATAATTGTACATCCACAGCGTATTGTGCTGGTGAGGGAAAAATCTGTTGTTTAACCTAATACTTTTTACGAGTCTAATGTTGAACCGCCCTTTCGAGAACATGTTAAACTGCTTCTTCTTAAATGGGTCAGATGGTAATTGTTCTCTGTATATCCATTATTATACTGCTTACATCCGTATGCCATTCGAATACGGATGTGAATACATTATGTCCTATATTCTGAAGACTTTTAGTTTGAATATCATTAAAAGCGGATTCCTGAAAGATCCAAATTCTCTTCCAACACAAAACGCGTCGCAGCACAGAAGACGACTTAAACTAATGCTTCCACTATAAGGTATTTCTCCCGCCTTCGTCGCATGCCTTCGTGGTGTAATGGTCAGCACGCTCTACGTGTATTCGAGAGGTCCGTGGTTCGAGTCCCGGCGAGGGCATTTCTCATTTTTCATGTCCTCTGCTTCGAAATAACCTAATGTATCTAGAAGTGGCGCCTGAACTAAACAAAAAGGTGGTGAAGGATTATTCTTCACCACAGGATTTGGCGATTGGGTCCCCTAATCCCCAGTTGCCCTTTAAAAGGGGGAGTGTATAAGGTATTTCTCCCGCCTTCTTCGCATGCCTTCATGGTTTAGTGGTCAGCACGCTCGACGCGTATTCGAGAGGTCCGTGGTTCGAGTCCCGGCGAGGGCATTGCTCATTTTTCATTTCTCCTGCTTCTAAAATACTTAATGTCTCTACACCACTAACTGCATTTCTTTAAGCTCCGTTCAGACGAAGGCTTTGTGGTCATAAAGGTTTGCCGTTTAAAGCTTCAAAGTCACTAAATTCGTTCACCTTGTGTAAAAGAAAGGTTTTAAGCCGTAGCTAATCGGGAAAGGTAAAGTTGCGCAAGCGCAAATGTGCAGCTAACTCAGAGAGACCTTTGCCGAATGTCAATTCGTATTCTTTTCGATGTGACTAGTCGGTTCGAAGACTAACCTGGCATAAGTCGAAAGATTAGAGCATTTAGGCAAAATCCTTAAACCAGTTTTTGTGATGTCGGAAAGTCTGGTTGGCTAGCAACAAAGCTCGGCTCAGACCTCTTATGACTTCAAAGCCCTCATCTGAATGAAGCTTAAGAAACTGACTTTTACCTTCTCGAGGCAAGAATCTAAGTTATTTTACGATTATTTAGATCATTTGTAATTACTATCACCAAGTGCCACATTAAATTCTTAAATGGCGCACCTGGTAGAAATGAACTATGTGGCTTTAAGAAATGACAGCTTTAAGAGAATCTGGTTTTTGATTCTTAAGAATAAGTGTCTTTTTATTCTTAAGAATAAGGGTTGGCAAAACTCTTGGAACGTGCCATCCAAGGAGTCGTTTTGCTTCTGAATTTTTTTTTTCAAAATTTGCACAAGAATTAATTCTTTCAGATGGAATTGTTACTGAATATTTCTACATACTTTGTCATTAGCCTTAACGGCTGGAATTATATAAAATATTTTATGTTAATTAACCAATTATTATGATTTCAAATCTTTACTATAACGTCTCTTACCATAGTCCTTACCCAAATGCAAATTAGATGGTAGAGTATTTAATTAGAGGGTTTTGAATGCTTTGTAGTTAGGAGTATTTGGCAACCTCGCCTGCAGTTTATAATCCTATTGTCCAGCTCTGTTAGTGATTATTCCAGCTTTAGTCATTTGGCTCACAAGTT
This sequence comes from Stegodyphus mimosarum, assembly GCA_000611955.2. Taxonomy (NCBI): domain Eukaryota; kingdom Metazoa; phylum Arthropoda; class Arachnida; order Araneae; family Eresidae; genus Stegodyphus; species Stegodyphus mimosarum. The sequence continues at coordinate 87,309 of KK114018.1, read as the reverse complement.
TGGAAAAATTGAAATCCAACATTTTCCATCAGGAATTGCATGATGACAAGAAAGAAACGGATCGCCATGCAGCTGATAACTGGATGCGAGACGTTTCACTTGGACGTCTAAATAAATATAAGCCACACGAAATTTATAATACGGACGAAACTGGACTGAGTTCCAAAACATTACCAGAACACACATTACTATTTAAAAGGAAAACAGCAGGTGATTTGAGAAATTGAAGGAAAATGTTATTATGTTATCAATGTGCGGTGTGCACCCAACAATTAAGAAGAAAATACTTGTAACTGACAGAAGCAGAAAAACTTTAAACAGTGTTTAAAAGGAGTTAATTTACTTCTAACTTACCACAGCAATAAAAACTCAAAATCTCTCGGAAGACAAATATTATTTTTACTGATTTCCTTTTTTAAAGTGACAAATAACTTAAAAATGGAAAAACAGCGTTACTAATTAGATAGCTGCAACATACATACCTCTGATCTCTTTCCGGGAAACATCATTATCTCTTTCTGCAAATTTAAGTTTTAAAGTTCAGCCTTTCATTTTAGAGTATTATAAGCGCTTTCAAATATCTTTACAGAAAGATGTTCAGCAAATGACGAAGAGAATTGAATTTTGGGAAAATTTGCGAAATCGGGTATGGTAGTCAGCGAAAACCTGACTTTGCTAACCCACAGACTGTTGTAAAGGTGCAGATGCACATTCCTCGTTTGTGCATCTGACCTACAGACATCGTGACCTACAGACTGTTGCAAAGTAAAATGAAGTTTGTGTGTGTGTGTGCGCGTGCGTGGGTGTGCGTGCGTGTGCGTGCGCGCACATTATCACTGTGAGTGCGCTATGCACCCAACAATTTTGTACCCATTGCATCTTCTTAAAGGACGAAAATTAGAAAAGTAAAAACTGCAGTGCGGAAGTGTGTGTGTGAAGAGAAGAAGAGGGATTTGCGACATAATTAAGCGTTTTATACGAATTCCATTTCAGATCACATACACTTTAATGTACAGGATTTTGGGTTCAGATTTCATCGGTAAGTGCACATCAGAACCGAAGGGAGAAAAATTTGTTCCTGTTAGTTTTAGAATGAAGCGGAAGTTAAAAGGCTATAAATTTGTTATTTGAAAGGAAAATTTTATATTTTACATAGTGAACGAGGATCAATCTCCGCTGCTAACCCAAATTGATAAAGTACCTGAAAAAAATAACTGGACTGCGAAAATAAAAATTAGAAATTTGATTTAATACCGTGTGCTGAACGTTCATCGATCGCTACAACTTGATGACGTCTGGTAAGATTTTCGGGTACTGTGATCTGCGAGGTTTTTTTTTGTTTTTTTTTTTTTTCCAAGGCCGTAGTGTGACGACATCTGGATACTTCTAATGCTGTGCTTTTCGTCGAAATTTCAGTGTGTGGTTGAAAGCGTATTGTCGAGTGTGACTTAAAATCTTGCAATATGGTGTTTTTCAAATGCGAAAAAATTTTCAGTGATCTGAAATTTCAGTGTGCCTTCGTCCAATCTGAATTCGAAAATGGGAATGATTTTTCTTGCACGATTTATTCATCGACTCATTTCTAAGTCTGTGATATGGATTTTTTAAAAGGCTTTATTTAGTGCAATTAAAAATATCATATTGAAATTACTAATCATTATTATTACGCTGGTTATCATAAATTAAGGAAAAATCATAAAAATCACGATTACTGGAAAAGTTACGCGTAGAATTTTATGAAACTTACCCACAATATACAACACATAGTAAGGTATCAAATAACCTAAAAGGAAATTACCAGACAATTATGGTAGTATAGAAATTAGCACATATATAAAATGAACAAATCCAAGGTGTCAGTTTGCTATAGAAAAAGTACCTTCAGTATGGAATATGATCGCCTCTAGAAGCAATACATGTGATGTGTGATGCTTTCAATTATGCGGTCTCTTAGTTCCGTAGGAACCGAGAGCCTTTGCCGCGCTTGCAACTCTTGCAAAGCAGTTGCAAGCGCGACAAGGCTCTGAGGGGGCGGATGAGAGCAGCTAGACGTCTCTCTCTAAAGTATCCCAAGCGTTCTCGATGGGATTTAAATTCGGGAATCGGGCTGGCCACTCCACGCGCATAATTGTTTTCTGTTGAAGATAATCATCTACGATGCGAGCCCTATGTGGTCTTGCGTTGTCGTCCTGTAACAGGAAAGCATCACCTATTGCCCCGGCATATGGGCGCACATAAGTATCAAGAATGTCATCTCTATAAACCTGAGCATTCACGGTTCCCCTTGGAAAGACATGGAGGTCTGTGCGTCCACCCAAAGAGATGCCACCCCAAACACAGACACTGCCTTTTCCGTATGCATCTCTTTCACGAATGTTTGACGGATGATAACGGATTCCAGGCTCTCTCCATATCAAATAACGCCTACTATCGCTTTCTAGACTAAACTTGGACTCATCCGTAAAGAGAACAACGCTCCATTGATTTGCGTCTAGTGGACATGTTGTCTTGCCCACTGCAAACGGTCCCTCCTATGGCGTGACGTGAGCGGCACGCAAATGGCTGGTCGCCTCGCATACAGACCACCTTCGTGAAGCCTTCTACGTACAGTTGACGTTGACACTAACATTCAAGTGTCTGCAGCAAGGGAGGATCTAAGAAGAGTCGGAGTAACGGTTCTAATTCTGCGTGCACATAATGTCAAATATCGGTCATCGGCGCTCGTCGTAGCAGTTGGTCTCCAAAGTCTATGAACCACTTCTGTTTGACTTTGTCCCGCCTCTAGTCTCCCAATGGCTCGCCATCGTAGTTCTGCAGGCAAATGACGCCTGGAGGTCATTGTTAGGAATTGGCTATCTCAGATTTCTGATGTCACTAGCACAGTGAAATATGTGGGCTTGCTCTCAAACATGAACTTTTATGCTCCTCGCAGATGACGTATTCCGAGTGAAGCGCCACTAATTTGCATGTTGCAGTTTTACTCCGCTACTCTTACTTGGCAACATATTCAAATTTTACACGGTTTGGCGTATTTTTGTGATTTTTCCTTAATTTTTGATAACCAGTGTTTGGTAACCAGTGTACGATAACGTATATTGAAAATCTGAATACATATTGCTGTTTCTTAAAAGTATAGTAGTGTTTTATGAAAAATGGTATTAAAAATTTGAATTCTAATAATTTAATGACGTAAGTAAAGAAGATTTTAAATTATTTTTAAGGAAGGCTGTTAAATAATTTTATTTTGGAATTTGTGTTGAAAATTTTGAATAAGACCTTTATAATTATTCTAAAAATAAATTGGATATAAAAAAATTAGTTCAGAAAAATTAGTGAAATTAGTTCAGATAAGTAATATGAAATTATGGTAAATGCATGTTAAAATTTATGAGTCACTTATGTTAAGTATAGAGTATGTTGAAGGAGTACTAGTTTCGAAACAGAGGCCTGTTATTACCTCTGTGCAGTTGTTCCTTTTACCCTCTTCATATAAGATAATTTTGAAGACTCTCATTTTATGACTGAGTGTAATTTTTTATATTATTATACTTTTTTATGGAATATATTAATGCAGTTCTCAAGGCCAGCTACCTTATGTAAGGAATGGAAGCCTTTTCAAGTAATTGCCTAAGCACTCTGAGCCAGTGAAGAACACACTGGTTAGTTTAAGAGGATAGCCCTAATGATGGATATGTTTATTTGGAAGTGTTGGGAGGCTTTTCAGTTTGGTAAAATCAGAAATTTCAAATGAAAGATAATAACATTATAAACCATAATTTTAATAATACTATTATAAAATTTATGATGTTAAAATATAAGTTATAATAATGAAAATTAGTTATGTTTTGAAATTTGTTGTGATTATTCAAAATAAATAATATGCGTGCAAAATTTTTAAACTGTGATATTGTCTTCAAAGCCTTTGCAAAGCCTTTCCTGAAAAGATCTAATTATGTAGACTACAAAATACAAAAACTTTCGGACTGAAAATACTTAAAGGACTCAGGTTTGTATTTCAGGTTTTGTATTTTTTCAAATTATTTCTCTTCATTTGCTTTAACGCTTTTTCTTTAAAAAGGCTTCTCTGTCGCTACGCCTTTTTCTCCTTGAAGGGGAAGGAGATATGTAAGAAAAATAAAGAATATGTAAAAGATTAAATTAGCAACGTAAATTTCCCTTCTCAATTCTAAAAATAGTAACCTCTCTCTGCACTGCGTCATTTCTAGATTAATCCATGTCATATGACCCTTACATAATTCTAGTAATGTAAATGGAACTAAAACTCGAACAGCCAATAGTAATTTTATAGCAATATTAACCATCCAATCAAAATGCATTGAGAACCAAAACTAGCTCATTCTAAATTAAGCTTTCACCCTAAACATAACAACACTTGCTTTCAAAGCTTTGGCCTAGCCGTATAGCTGTCTGCCTGCTCCTTCTATCTCATTGAAAATTAATCTAAAATGTAAGCTTTTTGGAATAGGCACATTTAATGTGCTAACTTGGCTGTGGCCACAACAGGTTTGCTGCAATAAAAAATGAAGATTTAATCTGCCTTTGCCTCCAATTTCGTATTCATTATGGATCAACAGTGCTATGCCATCAAACTTCCTGTTGGTCAATACTCTTGTATAATGTAATGTTATATAATGAATGCAAAGGATAAAAAGTGTGCAGCACAACTTAACCTTGTTAACCACACTTTTTTCAATTACACGCGCATTTAGTTGTAAAGACTTGAGCATGTCTTTGCTTGATAGAGTTGTCTAAAGAAAATTAGAGAAAGCACTGAATGTAGGGCCGTAAATAGTTGAAGAATATAATCTACCCATCTGCCAAGAACTGTATATAAGGGAAAATCTAGTTTACGTTAAAAACTGAATGCAAAAATAAAAGCCACATTGGTAAATAAATGCAAAAAGAAGAGGTTGATATTCTCATGTACAGAAGAGTAAGTGATCAGTTTCCTACGTTGAAATACAATTCAGAGTACATATGATTTTCCTCTTCGTTTGTACATAATGCAAGATAGCATAGAAGTTTTCTTCTGGAAGCAACGTAATATTTTCTTTTTGTTTGAAATTTTAACCTTTTGTGAGAGCAAATTTCAAGACATTCTCTCATTGTCCGCAACTCATACGTACCCTATGATAAGAAAATAAATAACCCCCTGTGGAACTTAAGACTCAAAGATAAAAAATATATGAACAATTTAATGTGTTTTGTTACTATATGAAACATAAAAGGTAAAAACTGCTAATGAAAGAAACAAAAGTCATCCATTAAAAAATATTTAAAAGCAACAGCACTTACCACACGTAAATCTCTTAGTATACCTCCTTACGAGAGCTTGTTTTAGATGAAGGTTTTGAAGAGTGTTCATTATGAGTAGCAAAGATTACGAACCCCAAAAATATGCATCCACTTACAAGCAAGAGAGTACCAAATGCTAGCATGATTGGTCCTACTGTTCTCTGGAGATTCGCTCCCATGTATCGGTTGTAGTTTTCATCCGCGAAATTAGGCCTTAATTCTGTATAAGCTATTCCTGTTAGAACTGCTCCTCCGATGAGAAGAATAAACCCAACAAAGGCCACGGCAATAGTAATCCAGCTGGCAGTTTTGTAACTGCCGATTTGCGTGAAATTCATTTCAGTTTAAAACTGGTTTATCAATTTTAAAGAAGTTCTTTTCTGTGACTTTATATCTGTAAACAATAATAAAATAATGTATTTAAAATTCCCGAATGAGTAAAGTAAGTACTCATACAGCACATTAAACACTCTGTTTTCTTGTTATGAAAACATTTATCAAAAAGATGGCAAAGCTTAATTCTAATGAGATGCAATTTACAGAGCTTTTCTTTCAACTCTTTGAGATGTAAGATCTAGTTGGATCCATTCTCAAACGTATATAATTTAGCTACCTACGTTTAATAGGCTATACACAAGTAATGATTAAAATTTCATTTGTATGAGTTGTTTCGAAACGTAGTTTTAAATCGTTAGGTTTCAAAACGTTAACTTGGTTCATTACGTACTGCATACACTGCTTCAACTCAAAACCATCCAACTAATCATGAAGATACAGTTCAAAGAACCAAAGAAATTAAATTTCGCTTAATGCTGCTTTGCTTACAGGGTCTGAGAGAATTTATACCATACTGTAAGCAAACAGACTACTAAGTCATGGTCTTTATATTCGTTTTCATTTCAGAGTCAATAGCAATGCTTACTACCATTATAATTTTTAAACTATATTCTAGTAATTTGATACTTTTCACCTTTATAAGTGAAATTTAATTTATTCGTTTTATCTAATTCATTAAATCATTTTTCTTCATATATATGTATTTCTTATGTATAATTCATTTACAGGTATAAAAAGGTAAATTCCTCTAACTAAAATATAATTTAAATACATTAATTTCATACTATGTCGTCAGTTTCATGGATCTATAGATAATATTGAGTAACTGAAGGGAGAAAAAGACCTTGTAATTAGATACTTAATGTTCATTTTGGAATTGATAACTTTCATTAAGTCTGAAATTCCAGACGTCTCATTCAAGGCAAATTACTAAAAACTGTTAAAAAATTACTTTATTCGAAGTTCTGAATCTCCATGCGAAGGCGTACGAGAAGTCTGAAGAATTATTATCTCCAGGTTATAGGTTAAGTTAAAAGCAATCCTGTTGTCACCCCTGAATACTCCAACAATGGATTCTGCCATTTAGTTCATTGGTAGGATGTGTTGAATTCATGATTGATAAAACCTTAATAAAGCTTATACAATTTTCTCCATCAAAGGGAAAAAAGACATCACGAAACACGGAGCACTAGTGAATAAATTTAATTTTTTATACCATTTAAATTCAAAACCTAATTATGCGGGCACCTAATTATAAACGAGAATAAGACTCGTAGTATTAACAATTCCAATCAATATAATAGCAAACAATAGTAACTTGGAAACAAACAGTGTTTAGTTAAACGAAAAGTGGGTTATAGAAATTAAGTCATTGATTTTTACTAAATGAAAACGTAAAATTTTCAAGGCTTTCTTTTTAGATATCTTTGTGCACCTCACACCGGAGTTTTAGCGAATGAGGATTTTACATAAAGCAAGTCTACGCATTTGAAATCTAAAACAGTTTTCAAAAATCTTTTATTACCAAAGTTGTGTCTTTTACCAATAATATCCTCATACTGTCTTTAACTGATCTAATATATGAGAAGTTCTTTCCCCTTTCAAAAAAGTTTTATAACTACACTCTTGAAACAGTCTAAAATCTCTAAAAAATAAGTGGAAATTCCATCATTTAAATCCCACAGTAAATTTATTTCAATGTATAAATAAATGCGAAACACATGCTTTTATGCCTGAATTCATCCAATATTAGATTATTCAGCAAAATTATGATCTTCAATAACAAATAAAACGGCGAAGCTCGACAAACGCTGGATTAAAGATAAATCCAATTAGTATTTCCTCACTTACACAATCCCAAGCGTTAACATGACATTTTTTCATTTGCACAGGTAAATGACGCGCCGTGTTTAATAGCAAAGGTCGTTTTTATATGATGATAACACTCGGGCTGATAAGAAACTGCGTTTTCTTATTGTCCGTTTGCTGCACATTTTTTGAAGTTACGCAATTTTTTGGAATTCCTTTAGTCGCTTCCTATTTATGCAACGGTTTTTCTAAGTCTTGTTTGAATGAACATTCTTCCAAGGATTCAAATAAATTGACTGTCTTTAAATTGTTTTTAAGACAAATACATTATTCAGATTTTAAACTGAAACCAAATACCGGATTAATTTGGTCTACAGCTGTTTATGCTTAATAGATCGGATTATTTTCCACCAGAAAATTCTTATTAGGACAATAAGATTTATTCTGATCTCCATTTTGTCTTGACAGATATAATTTGCAGCCTGTTATTATCCCTCAAGCAAATAAATTCTTTTTCATTTAGTACATAATCCTTTCAAAGGAAAATAACTCAAATACACGTCTGCTTTCGTAAATCTTGAGCTAACCAAATGTTAGGAGAAAGAAGAATAAACAAGATTTGAAGGAAGTAGAAGAAAATGGAAATAATAATTACATTTCCTTTCGTTTTGCGATTCAGGAAGATTAATTTATTACTTTACAGCTTGCCTAAGAAAATATTTCCTTTTCTTGTGAATTGCAACACGCGACTGATGCAATAACTTAAAATGTCCACAAACACCAATTCAATTAATTTAAAGACGCAAATGAAAAGCTTCAAACGATGGAATTTTCTACTCCTTTTCATTTAATATCTGAAAAATTACTACAGCTATATGTAAATGAACAGATTTTTTTTATAATTATTTAGAAATAATTTACATTATCCTGCCTAGAATCTAATAAATTAATTTTCTGCCACTTTCTCTGATAAATAACTAATAATATTGCTTGAAATGTAGCATTAAAAAGCATCAAGTTTAATAAGATTAAAAATCTTCCTTTTGTACGTGGAAGGAATATTTCAGCCTTCACATTCATGATTTCTTCACATCGTTTCAAAGAATTTTGTAAAAATATCTAGCTCTTTCTCCCCATAATAGTATCAATATTTTGCATAGCAGATCCGTCGGGACTCAGAAATCGTACATGAACATGTTGCTTGTCAACTATAAGGATGCCCTAAAGTATCTAATATTATTTGTAACTGTAAGTCTATGTCTCATGATCAACACTCAGAAATCATGTACATATTATTGATGAACTAAAACAATGCACTGAAGAGTATAGCATTTTTAGGACTGCAGCTCTAAGATTTATAATCAACACAAGATTAGTCTGAAAGAGAGAAAGGTAACACTTTTATCGAAAATTATTCTGCACCAAAATTGAATATCATCCGCTAAAATACTTTTACTCCAGATTCTGCTAGTCTTAAAGAAATAAACTGGTAATAAGTTGATTAGAAACGCTGAAAGTTTCGTAAATCTACGAATGATTTTCCGCATTTCTCTCACAGTTACTGTGTATTCTTTTAAGAAAGAGAGGACAACCAGATGCAAGAAAATGAATTAATGGAACAGATGTATCTCTAAAAATTATCAGTATTAAAAAATGCTATAAAGTATTAAAATGCAGTGAAAGCTTTTTCTGTGAATGTAAGACACAAGTTATAAAAAACGCTTTCCTTCTGAAGAGTTTTGATAATCTTTAAGAGGCTCGAAATTCTGTTTTCTGATCTTTCACCCAAATGCACTTTATGAAAATCATAGCAATGTCGTTGAAGAAAGATAAAGTATTAAATAAGCAAGAAGAATCTCTTAAGAATGCTTGATTATTGGTTTGGTTTCAAGTTACTACTGAAACATGAAAAAAGAATAGTGATGGCGAGCGCCATAAAAAAGCTGTTAAGCCTTCATTTGCAGAAAAATAACAAAATTTTATAAAATTCAGTGCAATATATTTCATCGAGATTCAGCGTATTTAAAATTACGTAAAGAAGTAACCTTAGATTGATGTAATTTTTTTTTTGGGGGGGGGATGTGGCTTTGCTACTTTTTCTTGTTCCTTCTCTGATAAATAACTAAACGCTCTACAACAAATTCTAGTGGCTAAAATATGAAAGGTGATAATTTGTCATCATCTAGGTTTCGTGCCTTTGCAGCCGCTCTTGAAGCGGGGAAGAATGTTAGAGATTTATATCCTTCCTCAGCTGGTGCCTTCGTGGTGGGATTCGAGCAACAGCCTGTTAGCTATCGAAGGTCCATATTTCGAATATCAACTACAGCATTGTTGAATTTCCTTGTTTCCTATTTTGATAAATATCTAATTGTTTTACGCAGTAGTTAATTCATTACAGAGTGTATTTACACATTTTTAGAACGATTTCAATAAAAAAATTAAAAAGCAAATGTTTTTGGAATAAAAATTTCAAGGAACAGCTTATTATTTGAAATGAAAAATATCATCTACTACTTTCAGAACTTCGCATGTACGTAAACAAGCTATGGATTGAAGGATATATTTTTGTCATTTCCGAAGAGAAATATTCCTATTCCATAATTCAAAAACGTTGTGAAATGCATGGTATTAAAAATTCTAAGTGTAAAATAAGCAAAATTATTGATCGGAAAAGGAAAAACCGTCAATAATTATGTGCACATGAATTGGTTTGGTTTATTTAATTATGGCAAAGCACTCGGGGTCTATCTGCCTAAGGGAAGGGATGTCATCCTGGGGTACTTTCTAAGGGAAATTGATTGGTATATGCATTATACATAAGAAAAACTACAACAGCGTCCATGCAGCCAGCCCGTCCGTCCAGAATCGAACCCCTGACCGACATAACAGTGTTCAGCGATTTTACAACGGCCGCTCTCTAATCAGCTTTTACGAGGAAAGAAGACTCCAAACAAATACCCGAAAATGGTACGTACTGGTTCTAATATTTCTATCGTTAGTGCAAAGAGAAATACATAAAAATAGCATAATATTTCCCAGCTTTTGCCTAGACATATGGCTCAACGCAGAACAATTTACAGAGCCCTGCGTGAAAACTATTTAGCGGGAGATAATTGGAAATACATTGTGATCCTTGTTGAAGCATTATTTTGTTGCTGTCATTTATAGCTAAATGACAGCAACAAAATAAATCTACTAATTATCAAAAACGAAGAGAAAAAATTGTGCAGACCTGGTTCCGTCAATGCAAAGAAAAAGTCAATAAGGGTTTTATGATTGTTTCAGGATTCTCTTACAAAGGGAAATTAAAAATATGAAGAGTGGAAAAAAGATGTTGAAATCAACTCAACTTACTATCAAGAGAATGTTTTATGTCCAACATTTAAACAAGAAATTCCGTTTTTCTATCCAAGTGACTTTCAAAGAGTGAAACTTCAGAAACTATAAAGTTTCTGACAAATCAAAGACAAAGCAACAAGCCATGCTTCGAAAAGTACCACTGAGCATTCCTTGAAAAAACGAAGACTGATACAGGTATTGCCCACATACCTTTTGAAAGTATTCCTGCGAAGTCTGACGCTTCACCTATGAACTATAGAGCTTTGGTCCCTTCAAAACAGCTCTTCTTAAGCGCAAGTCCACCACGAATGGTGGACTCTGAAAAGTATGGAAGAGAAAAGGAAATCAATACGCCTGGAAATTTAATGAACAGTCCTTCTATCATGAAAATCAAGATGCACATCTGTAGTCCAGAAAATTGGCTATCATATCGAGCATTTGTAAAGTACTCTCTATGCATATTAAACATTAATTAAACGTCCCCCCAAAATCGTTCAAAAATGTGTAAACACTCTCTGTATTTGCATAACGAATTTAATTAACGTACAGAAATACGAATTATTTCCTTATTCAGCTCTTGACCATGGTCACTTGGCAATAAATACTTGTTCATTGAATCCCATCTTTTGCAAATATCTACCTGATAGAGATAATTAAAAGCACTTTTGAAATCGAAATCAGAAAAGGGAAATTAAATATTGCTTATTATGATGAAAGGTCCTGCTATAAGGTATTTCTCCCACCTTCTTCGCGTGCCTTCGTGCTGTAGTGGTCAGCACGCTGGGCGCGTATTCCAGAGGTCCGTGGTTCGGGTCCCGGCGAAGGAGTTGCTCATTTTTCCCATCTCCTGCTTCGAAATAACCTAATGTCTCTACAACTGGCTCCCGAACTAAAAAGGTAGTGGATGATGATTCTTCACTACCGGGATTTGGCGATTGGGTCCCCTGAAGCCCAGTCGCCCTTTAAAAGGGGAAGTATATAAGCTACTTCTCCCACCTTCTTCGTATGCCCTCGTGATGTAGTGGTCAGCACGCTGGGCGCGTATTCCAGAGGTGTGTGGTTCGAGTCCCGATGAAGGCGTTGCTCATTTTTCATGTCTCCTGCTTCCAAAATATCCTAATGACTCTACACTGCAACCCTGTATTTTTTGTAGCAGTCTGTGTTTTAGAGGTTTTTGACATCAAAGTTTAAAAACAAGACTTTCAATAAAGAGATAATTAATATCTCAAAAAATATTTCTAATTCCCACACAAGAAGGGGAGGTGTTTTAACAAAATAAGAAGAGAAAGTAATTACAATAACCGTGCTTTGCTTAGCGGAAATGTGATGAAAAATATTACAGTGTCTCTGTGTTTTACTATCTCTTTCTGTCTCTATCTATACATGCCTATATCTTTACATGTTTCTTTTTTTCACATAAATGAAATAAAGGGAGAGTAATTTAACTTAAAATAAACAGGACTTCTTCAAATATATAAGTCTGTTGAAAACTTTCTTATCTATTACGTCAGTTTATTTCAAATAAACAAATAAGCATTATTATTTGAGTTCGGGAGTTTTTTGTTTGGGGGGGGGTTAAAATTTTATTTTATTTCACAAAGATAGAGCTAAATTTTAGTGCGAATATTATTTTACCTCACATTAAAATCAAGAAATACTATTGGAAAAATTTAATAATTTTAAGTAAATTACATTGTAATTACCCCATAGATTTAGAAAAATTAACGCTGGCTCGTAACTAAAATGGTTGTATAAATTTGTAATAACTTGAAATGTAATTTAATGAGAAATTAAATTTGTTGTTATTGCTTATTTTTATGGAAGGAAGATTTTATCGAGTTGACTAAAGGAAATAATATTTTGGCAGAATTTAAAACATTAATGAAGTTCCTGCAATATGTAAATTTGTAGTTATGTGTTATGATTTAAACTGAGATTAGAAAAGTAATGAAGTTACTTTTTTGTTAAATTAATTACAGTCATCAAACTATGTAATAAGACAATTCCTAAAATAAAAGCATCAATTGCGATATATGCATAAAACTTTACCCACTTTTATTTTCAGTGTCTTCGATTGATAGCATGTAATTTTAATACCTAGCGGTAAAATAACATAGCAAAAGCCTTTAACATTTATTAAGTCAAGGGAAAGCATCATAATCTGCTAGGAAAAGTCAAGATAAAATGAAGAAATTTAAGAGTATACGAAATCAGATTTAAATAGAAATGAGATTATATCTGCTTTCAAATCTTTAGTCCTAGAATCTATACCACAGACAAAATTAAACTTACTTAAATATAAGTAAAAAAGGTTTTGACACTATATAATTTCGATAAAAATTTAATTAAAGTTCTTTGGCATCAGATCGTAATTATTTCATATTTTCATTAAATCGAGGAAGAAATGAAATAATAGTTTCTAGCGAAATTTCCTTAAACATTAATAAAATGGTAGCCTTATCTTATAAGGTTAAAAGTCGTATTTTAAAAAGTATTAATTATTAAACTTACCCTTCTTATTTCTAAAACATGCGAATTATAAAGAGCAATTTTATTATTATGCATAGATTAACAATATAGTTTCGACGCATAGATTAACGCATAGTTTCGACAATATTAAGCCTATCTGATTTTAACCAAGGATTTTGCCAGCTTAGCATTCTGAGGATTTCACTGTTGTTTTCGAGATAATATTTTCAAAAACCAGTAAAAATTCAAACATTGTTACCTATTATTTTTATTATACTCCAAGAATTTAATTTATGTTAATAAATATAGACTTCTTATGATTTTGTAACGAAACTGCAATTAGAAATAACAATTTTAAAATTTAAATTTCTATCTCTGCATTTCCTAATATATAACTTTTAATGAATTCGAGAATATATGCCTGAGTATATATGTCACTTACCTTGTAGAAAACAAGTCTTCTCACTTCCTTCTCAGTCGCAGGACTGATAAAAGTACAAACAGCAATAATTTTTCTTCCTAACTGAGGATTATTTTTATCTTCAATTTCAGGAGTTTTCCGTGACTTTTAGTTCTTTTATCTTGTTTCTGCTATCAGTAGAATACTGATTCGTATTCTGTATCATCCGTTTTCGAATTTTGAGAAGTCAATATTTAAATTTCAGTAATGCGTAACATGTATGTAAGCAACACGCGTCTCTACATTTACTTTTCTGATTCTGTACTTTAAAAATCATTTTTATGGAAACTTACGTAGTATGGTAATACGAAAAGAATTTATGAAGTCTACAAGTTAAAGCTAAAGTAAGTTACGCATAAAATGAAGCTTTTTTAGCTTTGAATCTGAACATCGGCAACCGAGGGCATATGTGTAAACCTTCCGTAGCTACACTTATCAAACTCACGTTTTATTTGCGCTAGTGACATGCGAATTTTCTTTTAAGCAATGCAGATGTTTTCTGTTCTAAAATTTGTAAATTATATTTAGTTTAACTAACGCATTAAATTTAATTTTATGCTAACTTTCCTATAAGCCTTCATTCCCCCTAATTGTCAATGCCAGAATACTTAAATTTGATAGTGCGCGTGAATTAATGCAAATTCTACTTTGAGGAGATAAGATTTAAATACTGAGTTCTAGAAGGGAAAGTTAGGGAGTGTGGGCGAACACTGTGCTTTTGTAGCGTGAGCTTCTGCTTAGCATTTATTGCTAGTTAACGTGACGTAACAGCTATTACTTTGCTGCCATTAGATTTTCAACGCTCTTTTAGGAAGCAAGATAGTCTGAGCCCTGTAGCGTAATTCTACTACTCATTAATATCTTCAAATTTTTAGTTTAGTTCTTGCTGTTTGAGTAACGTCCGAATTAGGCGTAGTTTGTTAGCGTCAAGTCGACGTATAGTGAATTTGAAAAGAGTTAATAAAGGGTCTTTTCATCCATCTCCTGTGTGATTTCTACACGCATCTCAGCTGTTACACTACTAGATAGACCAGAGGGTCCTACAAATTTCTAGATAATCAAAATCAAAAATAAAGTAGGCTACTTTTGACATATCTTATGGGCTTTCGAAATAGAATTTCCTTAAACGTTTTCTTTGTTTATGTTTCAGTATTCAAAGAAATGGACTACTACTCTTAATTAGTTAAGCAGAAAAAAAACCGACTCATAACATTTCTGTTTGAATAAAACTCCAGCGGTCCTTGATCTACTGACTGATGAATTCTTTACCTACTGAATTATCAAATCTATTTACCTTTTGTCTTTAATTACTAATAATGGTCTCTTAAATTACTGCGCCATAAATCACTATTTATTCGGCTTAAATTATTATTCATTTTGTCTAAAATTACTATAGATTTATTCTTGAATACTCAACTGAGCTTGAATTGTAAGGTTTTAGTTAAACTAACCAAGTTTTATTTTAATTTAAATCTGTCTATCTCCTCTCTGCTTCAACTTCCCGTCAGAAGAAACGCGCGGTTTCAGCTTATGCTAATTTTGAAGTATAGCGGAAGTACTATTTAAGCCAGAGTGTGAGAGAGCTTTAGTCTCAGATCACGGCCACTCGGCTCAACGTTCGTCTGACCAGCTAGCAGTTTAAATTTATAAGCCATAGTGCTTACTACGTGATTGCATTGTAAAGCCATTTGAAGTGCGTTAGTATTAGTATATCTTGCTACGCACCCTTTTAGGTAGAGGCCAACTTCCGCGAATTGCTCTGCGATGCAACCTTCGATTTAAGTTCTATTTTAGGTTTAGTTTTAAATTTATTTGATTGTTAAGTTCGACCCAAGTGCGGTCTTTTACTTTCTGTATCTCTCCCGAGTTGGGAAGGTTGTAACTAATAGTGATTCAATAAAAGAGGATTTCAAATCCCTTCACGTGCAGTTACTATCCAGCCCCAGCAGTACATCAGAACAAAGCTCACATTTCATCAGCTCACTGTTCCAGTTCAGGACTTAGAACTTGAGGATAAGAACCCGATTACAGACTGTATTTATGTTTCCAAAAATGATGCACAGAATACTCAGTCCTGATAGAAATATTCTCGAAACTATTTTTGAAAGTGCAACTCAGACTTGAATTCGCAAATGTGTAAGGGGTTTTGCTTCGCTTTTTCAAATTTTTTCTTTCATTTTTCTTTCCGATTTTTGTCAATTTATGAACTAATCTTTGACATTCATCTGCACAGTTTAATTATTTTCACCTTTTTGATACCAATGAGCAAGAATCGCTAAATTAGAAGCTACAAATTCTCCTATACTTAGAGAATATTCTCTTGAAAACTGAACTCAGCCTTAAATTATTCTTATAAGTGCTCTTAAAAATGCAACAAAGGCAAATTATCTTTAAACTGTTAAACCTAAAAACGTATGTACAATGGATTGGCTCTGTTTGCAAATCCTATTGTAAAACTGTTCAGTTTTTCTTTGTTACTATTGCTGCTTTTGCTTGAATTAATTCAGGAAAAAAGATTGTTTGCAACTAAAACTTCCTTTAACTAGAAACTTTGTTCATTAACATCAATTTAAATGTGTTAAATAGTAAAGTAATCCCAGATTTCCCTATTTACAACTCTTCAGCATCCAGCCTAGAAAGTATTTTCCAACACTTTCTAAATAACAGTCTTAACTTTGGTCGACTAATAAAGCTTCGTTTTCCTAATCAACGTATGATCTCTAATTTCTTGTATAAAACTCTTTCTCCCTTTATAAGGTATTGCTCCAGTCTTCTTAGCATGCATTCGTGGTGTAATGGTCAGCACACTCGACGCGTATTCGAGAGGTCCGAAGTTCGAGTCTCGGCGAGAGCATTGCTCGGCTCCTGCTTCGAAATAAGCTAATGTCTCTACAGTAACGTCCGAACTAAAAGGCAGTAGATGATGATTCTCCCCCGCCAGGATTTGGCGACTAGTGTCCCCTAAAAGGGTCGTCCTTTAAAAGGGCGCGTATATAAGATATTTCTCCCGCCTTCTTAGCATGTCGTCGGGGTGTAATGGTCAGTACACTCGCCGCGTATGCGAGAGGTCCAAGGTTCGATTCCCGGCGAGTGCATTGGCTCATTTTTCATGTCTCCTGCTTCGATATAACCTAATGTCTCTAAATCTTCTATGTATGTATATGTATAAAACACAAAACAATGCCCAAAATTTAGAAGTACCAATATTATGATGTATGTTTTACTCCCGATTATTTTTCCTAGATATCAGGGTTCTTTAAAAGCCAAGAGAAATGTTTCAATATGAAGAACTTTGTTCTCCGTATTTGTATAGAATTGAAAGTAATCATGACTCATTAAGAGATGGCATATAGGACTGAACTTATTAATAGTAATGCTAATTTCTCTTTCCATCCCTCCCCCGTTATAAACAGGATTTAAACTTCAGCTTCGAGACGAGTACCTCTTTCTATCTAGAGTGCATGATTGGTAAAAGTCTTTTAAAACAAGAGCAGGTGAGAGCCTTTATCCCTTCTTTATAATTTGGTAAATCTAAAGAAGGTTATAGGGGCTGTCCAAGAAATGGTTAATGTGCAATTAAAAGATTTTTATTCTTCTGGAAATGACAAACTTCCTGAGCGGTGGAAGAAGTATATTACAGTGTCAGATAACAGAACATAAAATACTGTGTAAGTCGTTTCATTGCATCCAAAGTTTAGCTGATAAATTCCTGTTTTTATTTGATATTCCGTTGTTAAAAATATGAATATTAATATGCATAATTTTATGCCCAATTCTCTTTCGCAGATGTCAGACTTCCTAAAATTATATCATGTCATAGATAACAGGTTCAAAAATCGTATTCATATAACTATCCTTCTTATCTCGCAGTGACAGACTACTTAAAAATCCGTTAAGATATATTTTTTTTCAAACGTTTCGTATTTGCATTGGTCTTTTTTTTATGTAAAATATGTGTACCATGACCAAACATAAATAAAATTCCCAGAATATCTTATTCATGCATTTTGTTGTTCTTTTCGATCTTCTGTAAGCATTCTGTTATTATATAATCATGAGACAGGCACTGGTCTCGATAAATAAATGGATGAAAGAAAAGGAAACCTTTAGATATAATACACAACTCCTGGCTAGAAACTTTCCGTATTATCTAGTCTTACATTTCAAAAGTATTTTTATCACAAAGCTCGGTTATCGAAAATTAGTTGACTCCTTATTGATTTTTTTTTCTGCTCTGATAAAAATACGTTGCACGTGAAATAGACTCACGTGTGAACCTTTAGATAATTCATGAGCGTCTTTTAGTTTTCCTCCAAATATTGACAATATAAATTTAAAATCTTTCACTAATTTAAAATCACAATAAAACCCAAAATGCATCCTTGATCGAAATTAGGGTAAGACGCAATGTAACACGTGACAAACAGATGTATTGCCAACAAATTTTCACCGATAAGATGGTTAGAATGAAACTGTAAGACGAATTTTAAAAAATGTTAATTCTTAAAATAAATTTAATTAAATTTATGCATATCTTCCATCATTACAGAGGCAAGTTAATTATTCCCAACATTAAAAACTGTAAAGTAAACAAATGTGTCTGGTAAAGTATATGGCTCCTACGTATTTTTACAGTCGCAACCCATCTTATGGCTTGATAAATTGATAACTATATGTTCTTCCATTATCTTTTTCCACCTTCCTGTTAAAGAACAAACCCCGACTCAGTACGATACAGTGAAGGCGACTAATGACAGCAGTTCTCTCTTCCCGTCTCACGTGTCTCCAGCATATTCAAGACATCGATTTAAACAGTTTGAGAAAGGAAGTTATTCAGTGCAGTACGCATCTTTTAGCATATTATTTGTAATCAGTCAACTGTTAGCAAATTTGTAGTCATCCGTGCTCTGTGTAAACTCATCGTCTCTGTGTAAACTCATCGTCTATATGGAAACGATTTTCCAACTTCGTAGGATAATATATGACAAAAATTTATAGAATTTTTTTTGTAGTTCTTAAATTAAATTCACTGCTTGTCAGAGATCTGGTACCTTATGACTTGTTTTATCTATGCAAGTGACTAGGCGGGTTATCTCTTTCACAAAAGTATAGAACTTGTATATACTAAACAACAACGTAATTAAGCTTATTGTAGCTTCAGCTTGTGGTTGAACCGAAAATAATGTACAATACAAATTTCAAGTTTCGCTTATTTGCGCAAAAAAGTATGGAGCTGTCCTACAGACTTGTTCCAATTTTAATTGCTCATTCAATTAGACAACAAAGTCTTTTAATTCTTGAACTTCCACTTGCCCTTAAACACAGCGCAGTTTGAAATTATCCTGTTAAATGCCATTGTACAGCCAATCACAGGTCTGTATGTCATACTCGACTTGCCTCGATAGGACAACATTACGGTTTATTACCAAGCCGAGTCAGCGTTCTCATTATCTTGGAACGTTTTTACTTCCTGATGTTAAATTCACCGCCAAGATCTACTCTGCCCCCATCCGAAAAACTAGACATAGCTTGGTGACGACATAATCTTAACGAGCACTTTCGTTAACGTAACTACTCTAGCTAGGATTCATTTAAGTTGTTTTAAGAAACTGCAGTATCTTAAACTTACTTCCGCATAACAGGGATTTGCATGAATTTCAGATTTGGACAAACTGTTTTGAAAGCAAGAAAGAAGGAAAAGGACAGTATGAAAACTTAAATCTTTTAACAATGTAATGCTATAGTCGCATCTTCTATACAACGCCTGTCTCTTTCTGTCAGCATTTCATCTGAACTACTTGTGCTATATACAAGTCAGTACGAACTACATTTACTTTACTCAAGTTTCTCGGTAGCAAAATTCTGTCCTCTTCCAAGTGCATTATCCATCCAATTTAAATATTACTGAAAGTTCCTATGCCGTTCTAGGTAAAAATCCACTAACTATCCGGCAATATGTTGAATCTCAGCACATTTGTGAAATGAACAAATCATTGTTTCTGAACACTGAGATATAAACTCCGTGTTCCTTTATCAGTAATCTCCGGAATTTACAATCCTACCTCAAAGAAGATAGGACGAATTATTTATGTCGATACAAGCTGCTATTTTTTCTGTTCAGAATGCCCAACGCAGATGGGTAGTATTCTATTAAGGATTCTGATGAGCAAGTAGAGACAAATAATAATTCTCATGTCACGCAGTTATTCAATTCTTGTAAAAGAGAGACTCTTCCTAGTCTTTCTCTGCGAAAAGAACCTATAGTTTAGAGTCGAACACTCCCTGTTTCAACAATCTACTGACATTCTGCGAAATTGTAATTGCCTTGAGTTAACCCTTTGCGTTTTGGAAGCTCAAACTTCTTATTATCCAATAAGCTCAGAATCTGGTATAGTGTTCATGCAATATGGCTGAGAATTCTATAAGCATTTCTTTAGTGAGATTCTGGTAAACTGCCAAATGATGATCTTAACTGAAATATCCACCATTTTGAAATTATTCGAGGGAAAAGAGTTATAAATACAAATTTGTATTTAGTTAAAACTGTTCACGGTAGTTATGGAGACGTTAGACTTTTCGAAACAGGAAGCACAAAAAATCAGCTATTTCCAGTAATTTTAGACCTTTTGACTTTCCGATTGCTAGCTGGATGGGCTAACACTTACGCTACGAAGGCACACAGTGAGAAAGGCGAAAATGTTTTGTATGGTGATTAATCGCTTTGATGTGTGCTAAAGTTTCTAGCTATCAACTCTGTAATATTATGCTTGTTTTTAACATTATTCTCCATATCTAATGAGCAATGTAATTTCAACCTCCTCTTTGCGTTATTTGATTAGCCAATGTCTGAAAGGATAAGACTGCTGAACACTGGTAGTTCGATGCGGGTTCAAATTCCAGTTGCTTGGTTGCATGAACAGTTGCTTGGAAATTCAATTTGCTTGGTAACAGCTTGGTTAAATGGATTTCTCATGGTTTTCCTTTCCATGCTGGAAAGGGAAAATATGAAATATATATGAGTATTTATGCATATGCTTGCAAAAAGCATGTATCTGCCTTTAACAAAATACATAAATATTTATTAAATTATTTATAAATGTATTTGAAATGAAGGATTTGTTCATTCATAAATTCCTGTGAAAGTAACTGTGAAGAAATCTAGTTATTAAATGTATCTAAATTTATAACGGTTATAAATATTGTCTAAATATACACTCACGTTTGTGAAAATTGCAACACCATGAAGGACTTACGCGAGTGAGCTGAAATTTTCAGGAAATGCAAAGTAGCGCATGATATGCAAATGATTAGAATTGCAAATCCGTAGCGCATGCGTATGCTGAGCAGCGCCCTCTGAACGGCTGATGGATCCGAATAAATAGACGGCTGTAGCGAGGCGTGTATGGTTATCGGTGGTTATCTGCTAGTGGTAAACGTTAACTCAATCTGTACTTATGCCTCGTCGACGAAAGAGAGCGAGATTTGAACAACTTACAGAGTTTGAACGAGGGAGAATCATCGGCCTTCGTGAAGCTGGATTGTCGTATCGTGCAGTAGCCTCTCGTGTGCAGCGTAACAGCAGCACAGTGATGCGCGTTTGGAAGCAGTGGACGGACGAGTGTCGGACAACTCGGAAATCCGGGAGTGGACCCCGAAATGTGACGTCAGCTCGCGATGATAGACACCTGGTCCGCATGGCGCGGACGGACCGTACAGCTTCCTCTAGACAATTGGCAGCACTGTGGTCAATAGCTACAGGTGTTTCATTGTGTGCTTCATCAATTCGTAGACGTCTGCTGCAGTGTGGACTGCGCGCACGGACTCCTTTATACAGGATCCCCCTAACGCACGACCATCGCCGCCTGCGGCTACAATGGGCCAATCAGCATAGAGACTGGCGTGCTGATTGGCAGCATGTCGTGTTTTCTGACGAATCCCGCTTTAATTTGTGGTACCATGATGGCCGCATTCGTGTCAGACGCTATGCCGGTGAACGCCACCTTCCGGAGTGCATTATCGAACGCCACAGTGGACGAACACCCGGAGTTATGGTCTGGGGCGCCATAGCATATCATAGACGATCTCAATTGCTACGAATTGTGGGCAATCTGAACAGCAACCGGTATATCCGTGAAGTTCTACAGCCCGAAGCTGTTCCCTTCCTTCAAAGCTTGCCAGGCGCTGTATTTCAACAGGACAATGCCCGCCCTCATACTGCTCGGATTGTTAAATCCTTCTTTGCAGCGCAGCAGGTACAGCTTCTTCCTTGGTCTGCGTGTTCCCCGGATATGTCGCCAATTGAACATGTGTGGGATGTCATTGGTCGGCGTCTTGCTCGTGATCCTCGTCCTGTTGCGTCTGCAGACGAACTTTGGGTACGCGTACAAACGATATGGAATGCTCTTCCTCAGTCAGACATTCAAACTTTGTTTGACTCCATGCCACGTCGTGTAGCAGCACTTATTGCGGCGCGTGGTGGCCACACAAAATACTGATTCTGGTCTCTTGTTCTTGTTTGTTTGCTTTGAACATTTAATCATTTATTTGTACCACTACCACTCAACTGTGTATTAAATTGCATTCAATTATGACGATTCCTTCTTAGTGTTGCAATTTTCACAAACCTGAGTGTATAATAAACTTAGCATTCAATATTAAACGTAAATTGAAATCATGATGGCAAATACGTTTATAAAACTATTTAAGCAAATATTGTTCGTACTGAAAAGCAATCTGTTAAAAGGTACTGTAAAGCAAATTCTATGAGATGCATACTTAAGGAAATAATGAAGAAAAGTTTTAGAATATGTATTGTTAAGGGTAAAAAAATCTGATAAGTATAATTAAAAGAATTATTCCCTTACACTTTATAATAACTCAGTTACAAGTTTTAAATAATATTTTTTAAAAATCCTTTTTTGTTCCCTTTCAGAAATATTCAAAGAAAGTTAAGTACATGGAAATGAACGCCAGTATTTAACGTATTTCACTATTAAAATAAAACGTTCTCTAATTTGAAATGGACCGAATAGAGCATTAATTATAAATTGACTTCGATTTTTCCATTTAAAAGATGCCCCAGAAGCTAAAAAATCATGTCATATTTGAGAAAGTATTTTAGGAAGAAGCTCTGTAAATAGAAAAAAAATAATGCATAATTTTAATATTAATAATACAATAAACTTTGATCTTAATTTTTGTAAATAATATCGAATTACCTTGAAATTTTTTTCTTAATGTAATTAACGAAAACTTGTGAAAATATTTCCTTCAAATTAAACTGTTCTGTGAAAAGTATAGCATTTAATTCCGCTCAGAATGAAATCTTGTTTAAAAATGTATTCTTTTCACATAATTTTAAAATCTTCTCTAAGACTAATAGTTAATTCACATGATTCCAGACATATTATCACTTATTACACAAGGCATATTATCATTTATTACAGTATGGATTGTCCTTGACAGAGTATCTTGATAAATATTGTGGGAAGCTGCGATGGCCCGTAACAAGTTAAGTCGATATCGTTTGTGACTTTCATGTTCTGGTTCACTTTTAAAAACCGTAAGAGATCTTTATTCCTATTTATTGGACTCCATCCAACCTGTATTCCGAGATTCCAGTATACCTATAAATATAATAGAAATGGCATTTTATCTCGAACACGGAATATCGATCTCAAAATCACCTACTACATGCGTGATCTACTTGGCTAAGGCATCCGCCTTCTCGTTGCCCAAGAAACCAGTGAGCACTTCAACTCATGAAAAACCGATATTATTTTATTCTTTTAATTTTACATATAAATCTGTAATGTCGCAGAAGACCCGATTATAGTTATCCGGGCTGAAAAGAACCTAAAGCTCACAAAGACAAGAGTATAAAAATTTGTCCACTTTTCAAGTTTCTGTCCATTCACCTCGGGGCATAAAGAATGGTCTGCACTTCAGCCTGAAATACTAAATTTGACACTGGTGGTTTAATCCTTGTATTGTTTATCTCCATACCATAAAAAGAGAAAATAATAGCGGTACCTATGCTTGTTCTCTCTCAACCCGAAACCATCAGTGTAAATGTCAATTAAGAAAGGGATTTGATAGTATGTGCATGGGATGAATCAGTTTTAAATTAAATGTCTCAAAGTCAGCTCTTGGTATTAAATCATTTTCATATAGTTGCATCTCCAGGCCCACAAGATTTTAATAGAAATTTGTCAGAAAAATACTGAAAGAGAAACAAGAGGAGCGGAATGGCTTACAATCCCCTTAGAGTAAACCTCAATAATCTAGTAATGGACAGCATCCAGCCTCTGCGTATAATATTCAGTTTTAATTGCAATCTTAATAATTCTGCCGTCCTAGCCCCCCCCCAAGGCACCGATACTATACATTGCAGTAGGAATAATTAGAATAATTACATTTCGATAAATCTCACAGAGGGCAAAACTTTTCAAAGC
Organism: Stegodyphus mimosarum; assembly: GCA_000611955.2. Classification (NCBI taxonomy): domain Eukaryota; kingdom Metazoa; phylum Arthropoda; class Arachnida; order Araneae; family Eresidae; genus Stegodyphus; species Stegodyphus mimosarum. Next base: position 63,126 of record KK114018.1, on the reverse strand, counting down.
CAAAATGTCTAAACCAAAATTTCTTTTATATTTGTTTAAAATCATGTCTGTTCGTTTACTGATGTAATTAAAATGTTCAGAAAAAATCATTTTGCTGTCCAAGATAACATCTAAACAAGTCAAATCACAAACCAATTTTATTTTACAGTTTTTATATTTTAAATTTAACTTTCATATCTGCTTTCCTCTTCGGAGAAAAATAAAGCTTTAGTCTTCTGTAAATTAAAAGTAAGCCCCTCCACCTCTCGCCAACTTTTCAAAATAACAATAATATCCTGTAGTTTTTTTCTCTAGGTTCTCAAAAGAAGAAGCAAATATGCAAATCACGAGATGTCGAGAGTTATTTATTTTGACTAACAGTTAATTTTTAGTTAAAGAAATTTTCCTTTCAGCTTCGTTTTCACCCACGCTTTCCTGCCAGAATATTAATCAGATAGCGGGTGTGTATATAGATAGCGGTGTTAAGGTAGAAAGAAGTGCTATTTGAGCGAAGCTTTTCTAAGGTGATTTTACAGGGTTTTAGGCCTGCTTGAAAGCCTCGTTGTTACTTTGAATTAGTAGCGATTTGATTCTGTGGCTGCTGCTAGCCATTAGGCTTGTTTCCGCCGGCTTCTATGAGCCTTCCTGTGCGTTAATTTAGCCTGTGAGCCGTTAGGCTAATTTAATTACAGTTTATTTGAAGTTCAAAATTATCTATCTAAGTTAAGCCTGTAGTGTTGGCTCTATGTAAGCACAAGTGGGGCCATCTGTTCAACTGCATGTGATTGAATAAAGGTTCCTTTACACCATTCTTCTGACATTTTTCTGTTCTGTAAACCTGAGTATAATTCCTTATACTGTCTTCAAGAGTTCGTTAGTTTATGTTACCTGAAAATACGTGACTGTGTAATCCTCATAGCAGTGCAAATCAATGCCTGTAGGAAGAGATTGCGTTGTCAGTTTATTTATAATAATATTCCATAAGTGGGGCGAGCTGCAGAGCCCTTGAGGGCATCCTTTCCAAATATCCAGATAAGTCGTACATAATTCAGGTGAGACAGTAAAAGCAATCGTTCTGTTATGAAAAAGTACTTCAATAACTGACAAATTTTCCAGCGAGATTTTTAGATTAAGCAATGTTCCCATGAGGAGGGACTAGCGAACACTATCAAAAGTTTTACTGATATTGAATGAAATCAATACAGGACGTGACTTTCATTTTGTTCAAGTTTACCACACCAAATAAAGCATCGTCATTCGAGCTCTCCTTAATAGAGCCATATTGGCAACTGAAGAGTTTTTCATTAACAGCCATAAAATGAGCCAATCTATTAGAAGCTTAATCAAGAACTTTTCAATGGATTTTTAGTATACACATAAGTCTGAATTTAAATTTCTCTTTTAGAATACGGGCAAATCCGCCAAATTTCCAAACTTATCGAAACACTCAAAAAACTTTCACGCATGTATTGAATAAAGTTACAAAAAAAATCGGTATAAATTAAATAAACATTTTACGACAGCCATCGAAACGCCGTCCAATCCTGATGCGCACTTAAGTTTTAAATTGTCAATAACACATTCAACTTCACTAAGCACAAAGTCTTTCCCTCCTCGGCAGCAATAAAATTTTCTTCGTTAAAGAAATCCAAATTATCTGCCTTTTCATCCTCAGAAGGAAGGTTCATAATTATTTCTCCGGAACCAAAGCTAAATCTTTTCTCTGACAATTTTAAGGACTAAAATACAAAGTTCTCTTTTTAAATTCATTACAAGCAATCTTATAGAATTCCTCATAATAGTGCCAGCTTCCAAGGAGTTCCATCTTAAAACATTTTTTTGTCTTAATAAGATTCCTAATAGAAACCTAGCTCCCTTTTGTATTTGAGGCTTTTTAACAGTTTTCTGTATTCACCTAAGCCCCTAACTTGGCCACTTTTGCTTATGACTCGATTTCATCTTTTGCAACTCTCAGGAGATGGATTCCACCAATTACTTTGTTTCATGTATCACCAATTCTTTTTTTTTTTTCAAAATATTTATTCATAGAATTTATAAGAAAAATTTCAGATACTTGAACAAAATTATTTGCATCTTTAGATTTTGAACAGCTTAACTTCTTTTCGAAATTTCTTTTATTAATACCAATTTTCTGACATAGTCTATTTATCCTGAAAACCTTTTGAGTATTTCACCTTGTTATTTCAAAAATCTTTCCAATCCTTACATTTTAAGAGCAAATAATTATGATCACTCGGTGAGTCCACTTCCGAGATATCCAAGTGAAAACACTTCAAATTAAAATCAACACAGCATATAACTAAATCCTTGTAGCCCACATCTATACGTGATGAAAACGCAGGCAGTGATTCAGGTCTATTCGATAAAATCAAATCATTCCCACGCCTAAAATCATGCTTTAAAGTCACCTATGATAGCTAAAAGGAGCCCACAATTCACACGTTTTCAGTTAAAATCTCCAACAATGACAACATTTATATAATAGTTAAAAACATTCTGCAGTTATAGGAAATGGGCCTGAAGATCTTTCGTTGGTAAAATATAAACTGTAATAATAGCCAGTGAGCTGCCTTACAGATTCAGCGAAATGGCAACAATCGTATCAGAATATAATTTATCACACAGTCTATTGATTCAAGCGTAATGACAATTGCTGGCCATCATCCCTCCTCATACATCACTCTCCAATGACTATTCATATAAGCAATTTTGTTTTCTGTACGATAAAGCTCCTAAACTTTAATAACCTCAGGGGTATGCAGTAAATTTTTGTCTGTAGCAGAAAACTGGAATGTTACCAATTTACAGTTATTTAAATAAATACAAAATAAATTCATATTATCAGCTGTCAGTTGCGACTCCGCGCAAATCAAACTCTAAATATAATTAACATTGCGAGTTAAAAGCAAAAGTCTATCTAAAATCTCCATTATAAAATTATAATAATTAAAATGTCTATATACACCTCTCCAAAATAATTAAAATCGTTTTCAGATGAAAACAGAATCAAGTTATAGTTCAACCGAAAACTCCAAGCATTTCTGTAATAAACCAATAAAAAACAACAGTAGGTTAAATTCAACCAGTAATTTTGATTATGTAAAGATTAAACTAAGATCAAAATCAAGAAAATTTCATCAAGGGATATCACAAAATAAGAAGAATCAAACAGACAAATCTGAGCCCAACTGCAGTGAAGCAACTTCAGTTTACACCATCCATTCCGTATGGTCACGTAAGTATTTAATATCTTTCAAAAGAGATGGACCGTGTCTATTAAATGTGTCATGCAACACATCAAAATTCGTTCCAAACGCATCATTATAATTCTTACAATTCGTATAACAAGGAGTTCTATTTGTACATTTACTTTTCAAATTTTGTAAAGAGCAACGAGTACACGCTGTTTCGTTTTTGCAATTCATCTTTACATGACCAAATAACAAATATTTTGTATATCTCCTAAGCTAAAAGAAAGATTTCATTACATAGGATTTCCTTCCATGAGTTGGGCGATATCCGCCTGGCAACATTTCGTCACTTGAAATACGCGATATGAAATTTCAGGATCAGATCTGACCCCTATCTGAAAATGAAAGCGAACACCGTTGCTGCTACAAGTACAGTGTTCTTGCATCTTTTCCAGAAGATCATTATTATTTATTGAATTATACATATTAGATACAATTACAAGAGGGATAACAAACCTTATTATTATTATTATATAGTATATTATTTCGTAAATCACTTTTCTCCTGCGCTGTTTTTTTTTTTTTTTTTGATCCTACGTTCTTCCTTATCTCCCAATTTAACTACCAAATCTCAATTTTTCTTTTCATAAGTTCTCTTCATATCAACATTTAAATCGTGGTTATATAGAGCTAGCCAACTCGCCTAAAAGATCACTTTATTGTTACGCAGTCGCAAGGTTAACTCACTTCCAAACTCTTTTGTTGTTCGCACAGCCTTACCCTAAACCTACTTTTTCGAACAAATGTTCCTTTAATTAGGATTTAATCTAGATAGTATCATTTCTAAATTCTTCTAACACTTTACTTCTAGTGTTGTCAATATCAGCTTCTATTATCTTTAAATTTTCTGCAACAGTTAAGCCTGTAATTTTATGTATGCCCCGAGTTAGGCCATCTTTTATTACCTTAACAACTATTTTCCTATAACTTTTTACTAGATCAACAAATTTTTTAATTTCCTTAACAATCGTAACCCTGAGCGGAGGTCTCGCCTTCATGAGTATCACAAGTACTCTCAGTTTCAATTTTATTCATTTTACCAATGAATCTAAATGCAGGTATTTATGTGCCTCTCACATACATCGAGAATAATTCTGGCAACAACTGTTGTAGAAAATTTATGCATTGCTGGAATGGCAACAGCGCGTATATTCAAGATTTTTTTTTTGAGGAAGCCGGAGAATTCGGCAGGCGAGACAATTGCGTTACAAAACTGAGTTTTGGGCGTGAATGAAATGGAATCCGCTGCGGATAGTAGTGATATTTATCAAATTAGCTGCGTTTTAAAAGATGAAGACATCTATGCTTAGGTTTTGCGATATTTAAATGACAAAAGTTGTCTCAAGTTTAGTAAAAGTTACGCTGGACTTGCTCTCGTTGTTCAGATAAGTGCAATTTTATACTACTGTGGTTATATACAATTTGCAAATGTAAATGTGATTAGAATCATATTAAATACATCATCAAAATTCTGGAATGGTATTTAAATTTGTAGATGTTGAGTATTCATTGCTATGCCGGAGACAGTTGCAGTCAGGTGTGAAAAGCAAGAATGATTTGCTCACGACATAACAGGTATAATATAATAGCAACAATGTAGACGACTCAGTGTCCTACAGACATTGAAAACAATATAAAATTACAAAAAAACTGAGCATAGACGCCTTTGAAATACCATAAAATCTGTAAAGACCTTCTCCAAATTCAGAAATATAAGTCCTAGAGATGTGTCAATAAAAATCGATCAACAGGCAGAAAAAGCTTACTTGGATTATGCACTAGCAGTAACACATTTCCCGCGGTGTCAGTGGGCTAAAACACCATAAAATAACTATAAACAAAAAACTTTGAAAAACTACCATATAATAAATCAGCTTACGTATAAAATCGCTATCTGCCTCATTAGGCTTAGCTACACTGAGTGATTAAAAACACTAAAATCGTAAAACATACAGCATGCAAACAAGTTTAGAGTCTAAATATGCATAAAAGAACAATTTAAATTTGCAAAACAACCGAAATTTACAATAAGCACGGTATATTTATCAAGTATACAACGTTTAAAGATTACTCTTTAGACAAACAATATCATCGAGACTAGCGTGTCCATGATTCCTGCATTTGGAATCCCCTCGTCCTAACACAACCTTCCTTCCCCCATCTCTCCTCCTTCAGCTCATTCCCTCTCTCCTTCACCCAACCTTCTCCACCTCATTCCCTCCCCCTTTCGCCTCACCCACTTTCCTCAGCTCTATTGCGTCTGCACCTCATCCATTAATTTTTCATTATTTTTCATTTTTAAGATCATGTGATAGATCATATGATACACGGATCAAAATATGATCCGTTATTAAAGTCCTTATTTGCACACGGAGATGCGAGTTCTTTTACCGAAAATAAAAGCCCTTAAGCATTAAAATGTTGAAAGTAAGTATGAATTAAAAGTATATCAGAAGTCAATTAAAAGTATAAATTAATTATAAGATAATTGTATAAATATTAACTATAAATAAAATATTAAAAGTATATGAAGAATACTTTTAATATTAGTATTTTATTAATATAATTTATATTCCTTAAGAATTAAAATACACTCACTTCCAAAAATTAAGCACGAAGATGTAAAATGCAAAAAAATCAACAAATACTGCTTTGATTGACACAAAATTTGGCAGGAAAGACGGCATATATATTTATGCATAAAACAAAATCAGTAATTATATACAGAAATGAAAACCATTTAAAATTTTTGTAAATTATTAGATAATGACATACTGGGGACTTAAACAGAATTACGTATAAAGTGAAAATAAACAGCATAAAATGAAAAAAAAGGACATTAATGGGGTATGTGATCCCCCTCTCATCTGTATACAAAGTTTACACCTTGTGACCATGCTTTCAATTAGGTGGTCAACCACCGCAGAATCGCCATTCTTCTTGTAGAGCAGTTTCCAGCTCAATAAGAGTGGCTGGAGGTGGGAAACGTGAAGATACAGCACGGCCGAAAGCATCCCAAAGAATTTCAATGGGATTAAGGTCGGGCGAATATGCTGGCCACGCCATACGCACAATCCCTTCACTCTCCAGGTAGTTATCGACAATGTCAGCTCTATGGGGACGTGCGTTATCGTCCATTAAAACAAAAGTAGAGCCAACTGCTGCAGCGTACAATCTCACAATGGGTTCTAGGTCTTCATCTCGATACCGGAGAGTCGTCAAAGAACCCCGTTTAAAGATGTGCAGGTCGGTGCGGTATCCTAATGAAATCCCTGCCCACATCATAATGCTTTCGCCTCGGAATGCGTGATGTTCGGTGATGTTTTGGGACTGATTGCGTGTTCGTTGTTCACGTCATATCTTTATACGCTTGTCATCTGGTTCCAGAGCAAATCTTGACTCATCAGTAAACATGACATTGCCCCAGTCAGACACATTCCAATTGACATGTTCCTGGCACCACTGTAATCGCGCTCCTCTTGATTGGACGCAAACTCGAGGTACGGGGGCGTACAGTTCACTCATATGTAATCTTCGGTATACAGTAGCTGCAGATATCGCCTTACCAATGGACGCTGTAACCATAGATGTCACACGTGTGGAGGTCGCTCTGCGATTTCGCTTGTGTACAATAGCAATATATCGATCTTCCGCGGGGGTTGTAACCCTTGGGCGATTGGCTACGGGCCTTCGGACAACTGTCTGTGTGGTTTGGAATTGTTTCCATAAACATGAAATTACAGAATGATGAACGCCGAAGAAAGGAGCAACATCTGTGATCGACTGTCCTGCTTCAATGCGCCCCACAGCACGCCAGAGCTCAGAATCTTCCATTCGTCTTCTGGAAGTCATCGAAACACGTATGTCTTGAAAACAAATTGTACGAAAGTTTTAAACACCTTCTATCAGCACTTAGAATCAACTTCTAAAACCCTTCATAAAGCTGGCTTCTTACAAGACTGCGTTTTTTGCATATTTCTTGATATGAAAGCGCAAGTGGCTGTTACCTAATATACATTGCATACTTTCATCTACCTCTGCAGCGAATTGCATTCTCTTCAATTCTGAATGGCTTACGGAAATTAGCATTTTCCTCTCCGTGCTTAACTTTTGGAAGTGAGTGTATTAAAAGTAGCGATATTAAAATACGCTTATTTAGATTTATCTGATAACTGTGTGCTTGCCGATATTTTCAGATACCTGCGTTCTGACAAATTAATTCTGAAAGAATTGAAAATGTGTGCTCACAGATATCTTCAGATATCTGCGTTCTGACAAATTAATTCTAAAAGAATTGTTATGGTAAAAATTTTGAAAGTTTGTTTTAACTTAGCCTTTCGTATATATTTATGTGAAATGAAGTATGAGTATTTTCATCCTGCAACTCATAAATTTACAAGATACTCACAGAGATACTCATAAAGTTAAAGGGAAGAAAAAAAGCTTTTAAATTCAAATAAGTGCAATATCAGTTTTCTTTTAATTTCGAAGAAGTTAATTACAAAAATCTCTCATTGCTGTATAAAAATTAAAAAATCCTGTTCTTCATGGGCTGGCCTTCCTATGCCAGCTACTAGTACAGAAAGCAACTTTACTTCCACTAAAGTACAAGTATCCCGAAGTTAAATTCAAATATCTGCAGCTGCAGATTTCGTTTTCTCGACTTGTCTTTTGTGTGCACCACTAAAGTAAGTAAGTTTCATATTTATTCATATTGTTACAAAACCGCTCCATTCACTCAAGGCTCTTTGGCTTGGCGAGTTCTGATGAGTCCGAAAAATTCAGAAGATTCGCTGACGAAAGACTCTTCATTTTTTTAGGAATAGAAAGCTAATGTTCTTCTAGAACACTCGCTTGTGGGGTCTATCCGAAAATTCTTGTGATTACCACCTTTTTCTGTCATACTTTCTGGTAACCCTTAGCTTTGCCCAGCCTTTCATCATTTGAGTATAGTGATGCCATCTGGTAACAAGGTTGATATAAACTGATCGACGCATTCACAGGTATTGTAAATAATAGAATTATTTATAATACCTGTGAATTACCAGGAAATTATAAATAATAGAAATAAACTTTATTTTCTAATTAGATAATTTTTAGGCGTGAAAAGTGAAAATATAAATATCGTTACCGAAGTTTAATTTTTTCAATTTTTAAGATAAGTTCTCCAGTATAAAATATATTTTTCGTATACATGAAATATTAAATATGTTTCCAATATATTTTTCTCTTTGTTGTTGTTTTTATTTGCACTGCTGACCGGAGGGTCTTTTAATTCGGAAAGATTTTTTATTGGTTTTTAATTAGAAGAATCTTTTACTTCTGAGGATTGTGTGTTCATGGGGCTTTTCAGAGCTTGGGGCCTCTGGTGGCCTCCAGATCCACCAGCCGTTTAACCCATCTCTGTATGGTACATATTTATTGCGCTTTCTATGATAGCTTTAAAATTAGAAAAATCATTGCATTCAAGCACTTAAAATGAAGAAGAAATTTTCATTGTATTCATAGAATATTACTATGATAACATTTAAGACGAAAAGGCGAATGTAAACAAACCCAATTTTTAATTTTCTGAAATGCTATTGATAACGCGCATTTTACAGACAGTTCCACATTGTATAACATGCGAGATCGAGTAATTCTTGAGCGGATGACTTATCAGTTATAACCCCTAATGGAGAACATGAGAGTTAGCAGACAATACTTGGATGCTTTGAGTAGAATACGTGCGCCCTCTAGTGGATGACAGAGAATTTACATGTGAAGGAGTATAAGAATTTATAAATAAATCGTTTACAAGTCTTATATCCTTAAAACTAAAACATTTCATTTACTTTTCCTGCGATATGCAGTTGCTAAGCTTCGGGGATGATCCTGATCAAGAACTTTTAAAATAATTTATGTTTTACTTGTTTTTGCTCTGCTCGTCTTTCACATTTTGACTCAATTATTCCGAAATAATTTCTTAAAATTAATACATATTTTTTGTTTGAATGTAGAAGAAAATTTCTTTAATTTCAAAATCGGTTAGCGGAAAGTTTAAACTTCCTCTTCTTCTATAATTTCATTTGCGGAATGGACGAGTTCATTTGATGTGGGGGTACCAGCTGAATCAGCTGCTGCAGCCGCATGAAGATGGGTGCTATTTTGTCGCATAGCTACCGACAGTAAGCAAGTGAACTTTAATTTGAAAATGTGCATGTTGCCGGCTGGTGCGCTGTTTACCTGTAACTAAAAGCAACTTTGGAAACTTGAAGAAAATTGCTTCCTATGCTAGTGAATTTCGTAGAAAGTGAGTTAATTGCTTGTTTTTATTAAACGATAAGTGTAGATATCCGCATGATTATTGACTTATTTATTAAATACTTATATTTATGGTACAAATTATTAATTGATTCAAAGATCTGTTATGAAGGTAATTTTGGGACCATTTCAATAATACAGTAATTGAGAATTTAATCACTTTCAGTTTTCGCCGGTATCCCTCCTTGTAAAGGAACTGACAGACGTCTTATTATTTATTTTGTTCATTTATTTTATTGAACAAACCTTAGCCCGAATCTTCCTTACATCGGTAAAGAACTGTTGTGCGATTGCTAATAATTTTTACATCTGGGAAATATGTGCATGAGAAAGTTGCATTGTAATTTTTTTATGACTGGTGCATCATGTCTCTAGATTTTATTTCCTGTGTTTTAACATATTTTCGCATTTTATCACATGTTCTCGATTATTACTTTCCAATTTTTAAACCTTCTAGTTTGTTTGTTTGTTTGGAATTAGAAATTTCTTAGCTTTAAAATTACATTTTAAAGTTTATGAAAGAAATGGAATTTATATAAAAATGAAAAGTTTTTCAATTATTTTTTTACTTGTAATTATTAATTCTAAAGGTTTGCAGACAACGATGAACTCTTTTCATTAAATTTAAAATCAAAATCATCAGTATCTGATAGATCAAAATGTTTCTGATCTTGTAATATTTTTGATTTCAGATTCTGCCATCATAAAATTGTAGGTATTGAAACTTTACCATTTTCATAAATCTGCCCATGATTAAGAGATTATGTCATGAATACAGCTTTTGATTTTTTTATCTTGAAGTTACGTTCTGATTTTGCTTTAAAGTTTCAACAAATTGAAATAAAACTTGATCTTCCAGCGTTACATGAGTTTTCTTTTCATAAGTTGTAGTTGTTTATGGTTTGAATTATTTCTTTTATTAAATTTTCTTCTTTTTCATCTATACAACCATTTAATCTTGCAGAAAATAATCCCTTTTTTTTTTGGTCAAAAGTTGCAGATGTGTATTTTTTTTTAATTCTTTTAAAATGCTATATTAAACATGATATAAAACTTTATGAATTAAATATTCACAGATGACAATTCTTCTATTTAACTAAATAAATATATACTATTTGAATTGATTCTGTATGAAATGTGTATGTAAAGAGATTCAAAACCTATTTTAAGTCTCCTGCATTCTTAACTTTGAAAGTATATCGTGTTAGAAAGGAATTTGTACTTTATTTAATCTGCCGAGTTGTTTTTTTATTCAGTTGTAGATAGTTACTTGTAAATGGCCTCTGTAGGTTACTTACTTTTCATAGACTTTAAGTTTCTTAACCAAATATAACTATGACAGGAACAATGCAGTATTTTATAAGTAAATGTAGAAAAAATTAATAACATTTTATTTACTAATATCCAACCAACATGTTAATATCTGAAAGAAAGCAGTTAAGAGAAATAATGAAGAAAGAGAATATAATGGTAAAGATATAGTCTTTCATATAATCTGGTTAGCATCAACTGTAAACTAGATTATTTAAGGAATAAGATTTAATTACATGCTACATTTGTTTCTATGACAGCATTCCATCGTTTTCAGTGAATACCTTTTAACTGGGCATGATGGTAAGAATGGGATTTTTGTTCAAAATGTGGTGTGTGTTGCACGTATTAGGCATATTATTATACACTGTAAAATTATTCTTTCTTCAAGACCATTTATGTGAGACATTTCTAGATACTTATTCAAAAAATATTACATTGAGATATTAGCAAGTTATTAGTTAAATAGCATAGTTAATCATAATGCAAATTCTTTGAAAAGTGTAACTCGTACAATGCACACTTTTATGAATCACTGGTGGTGGTAATGGATTTCTGGTGCAAAACTTGTAAAGGCCATATGCTTCAAACACAGAATTTGTGATTTAACTGTGTTATGAATGAAATTTTTGTATTAGTTTTGGTCATTTTGAAAGGTAGTGTTGTAAAAGGAATATGTTTGATATTTAAATTGCTTGGCATATCTAACAATTTTGTAAATATGTTTTTAAAAATATTTCTTCATTTTCCATATTTCTGTAAGAATTACATTTTTTTGAAATTTTGCAACTGTTATATCATTAATAACTTTAAATTACTAATGTAATTGTAATAGACTGCCAGCTGATCTTTAATTTTGTATAATTTCTTAAATAGCAATCGCAACTAAAGTGAAAGGTAAAATATCACAAGTAAGATCAAGTAAGTCAATAAAATCACAACTAAGGTAAAAGTATTTGTTAACCTGTTTGACCTGGCAATTACACAAACTGAAAAAATTAACAGAATTCTGTTATCTTGCCGATAAACAAACACTGGTTAATTAAATCAAAGGTTTAACAAGTCTAGCCTAAATCTTGGCTCACTTCTTATTGCCTGCTTGCAAAGAAATCATGTCTAGCAGAACAACCTTGCTCGCAAGCGAAATTGCAACAGTAAAAAATCTAAAGCATGAACCTATGCTATAAAAACACTCCCTGAAAAACTTAGCAACTAGTAGCTTATTTATACAATGAACTAATCTACATTCTGAAGAAAGTTTACAAAAGAAGAAATTATAAAAAAATCCAAAATATTAAGATAATTGGGTCAGTTAAAATAAAATCTTACAAAATATATTTGATATTTGTATGTTAGAGCAAAGCTGACAAAGACTATCTCCCTAACGGGAAGGATGCCTTTGTGAAGTACAGTTCAAGGGAAACTGACTTGCATTCATGTTATACATAGAGCCATGTTATTCATGTTAGCCATGCAGCTAGCACATTCACTAAGATTTGAGCCTAAGACTAATTTCCAGTTTTCACTGATCTAACTGCTTGGCAACTAATATGAGTTAAGTGTTTTGAATATAAATAAAAGAGTTTTAACAATTTTATTTGTGTTTATATTTTAAACATCTGCTTTCTTTAACATTAAAATCATAATCCATTAAATATTAATTACTAGCTGCTATGTGGCCAGCCTTCATCTGGCTTTTAAATATACCGGAAAAGTGCCTAAAGGGAACACCAAGCATTAAATTTAAAAGCTGCACAGAATTTTACCCTACAGAACAACATTATTTATAAAAAAAAAAAAAAAAGACACAAATTTCAGTAAAAATCTATTGCATATAAAAAAAATTGCAATGAAATAAGCAATATCCTTAATACAAATATTAATTATACTAATAAATAAGTTAACCAACTTCCCGTTGCCTTCTCTCTACAAACATCCAGTATCCCAAAGAAACATTAAAATACTGCACAGAATTACCGCCCTCATTTCTCCAAGTGGCGACAGTGCTGATATCAGCAACAGTGGCTGCATGATGTAATGAGAGAGAATTATCAATTTGATGTGATTTCATCAAAAACGTAAAATATATATATATATTTGAATTTTGAAAAAATCACTTCGAGGGGCACTGGCTGTTGTCTAGATATCCCTGTGTTGGTTGATAGGAAAAATAATGAAACATAGCATTATAAAAGTGCATGCATCAAGAGTGAGGTTAGTACATGACCTCTTCTCACTTAATTTGTGCATTTATTTATTGACTATAATTCCATTACAGTAGGGCTTAATCAATAAAATGTGCTAAATTACATTAGTTAGAAATTTGTCACGTGCAGGGACATCGGAGAAGTCTACTTTTGGTTCCAGATTATTTTGGTTTTTCTGTAGAAGTGGTCATTATAAAATAAAGAGGGTTCAATTTTAACTTTATTTATTTATTATTTATTTAATTCTAAAATATTCAAAACTGCTAAGCTGACTCAAATTCTAAATTGTATTTTTTTTATATTTGTTAAATCTGTTGCCATTTTTCAATTACAAAATTTTAAAATGTTAATCATCACAAAAAATTGATGTTCAGTACTAGTGGCTTGTTTTAATGAAAATGTAGTAGTGAACTCATGTTCAGTATTGCATGTTCTCCGAAATGCTGATGACATTCTGAGGTGGCCCTTTTAGAGAGCTGGTCACAATTAGTGAGTTTCTGTTTATAATCCAAGTACTGAGAAATAAAGTATGGTGAAAGTTAAATATAATAAGGCAGATAATAATGGCTGTCTCACAGTTTTTAATGTTTTAATATTGACTTGTATATCACTGGTAGTCCGACACTTGCAAAGCTGTCATTGATCAGAATAATGAATAGAACTATGAGCACTCTAAGGTGTCAAACTCAACACGGCCATCTTAATACATAGAGCAGGTGTCTTGCGAGGATAGGTGTCTGAAGCTAATCCATTTATATTTCCTTTCTGTCAATGGTTGCCATAGGTGTCATAGCACACTGGTTTGCTTAAAAGATTGAGATGGTACTGAGACTCGTGGTTTGTTCCTTTTCTGCATGATAAGATTTTTTAGAGTTCTGGTCCACAAATGTGGCTGTAGTTTCGAATCTCGCTTTTGACATTAAAATATTTTTTTGCCTTAGCCGTTTTTCAAATGTTAGTAGTTTTATAAATAAATAACCAAATAATATATGTTATTTGATTAATTTTTTTGTTTTATTCAAGCTTCATTCAGTATTCAGTAACTACATTTTTCTTTTTCTGTACTTATATTTTAGTAAATAAAGGTAAAAAAGTGTCCTGATTAAGAGCTTTTCTATATAATTTATTTTGTTGGATCATTTCAAAATTTCTTTTCAGTGTAGCAATTATAATAATTTTGTCAAAATACTAGAAAATGAATATTTTTACCCTTTTTTGTCAGTCTTACATTACATTCCGTAAATTATAAACTGCAGCAATATTTGAAAATATGATATGCTTAAATGGACATTTGCCTATTCATCTACCTTTCATAATATATATATATATATATTTAATTTTTAT
>KK114018.1:11874-48699 GCA_000611955.2 Stegodyphus mimosarum | reverse complement strand
AAGCAACTGAACCAAAAATTCCTGATTTTGAATTCTTGATATTTTTATTTTGTTCAATTGTTAATTTTTTCATAACTTTTTTATGATAACTATAGTCTTAGACAATTTTAATATTTTAATCACTTCTTGAGAATGACTTCTGTATTATATTATGGTTGTAGTAATATGTGCAAATTTACTTTTTATTTACTTATATTTTAAAAGTAATTGCTTTCGAACTTAATATTTTGTGTGTGTGTCTCTTTAACATGAGGAAAGGGAGAGGTAATAAGTGAATTAAAAACAAATCTGGGCTGGAATATATTAACATGCAGTTTGTTTAACGATACGCATTGTATTTGTCTAATTTCTTTTTTTTTTTTTTTTAAGAACTATATTAAAAAAATAAGTAAGTACATGACTTTTTTTTTTGTGGGGAATTTTTAATGGAATCATTATTAATGATATTGCTATTAATATTTTAAGTATGTTTAGTGTAAGCACTGGAGACAATATGCTGCTTTCTATATTGTCTGCATTAAGAAACTGCATGTTATTGGGACTATCCTATGAAAATTTTTACATATGCAACAAATTGCATATGTAAAGTTTTGAATAGTTAATTAAGAAATTTTGTACCCAATGAAGGTAAATTAATATGTTCAAGTATTATATTAATTACATTGATTTGTAATTATTTTTCCATTATTTTATAACCGTTTTTATTAGATTTCAATGCACAAATACTTTCATTGCATTAAAGTAGTCAATAGGTAATTGCACATATGTCAGGAAATAAAAATATGTTTAATAGTATATCATCATTGTTTATGAATATTAGACTGAAAAAAATTGTACTTTTGAACTTTTGTTAAGTCAGTTTAGCAATTATTTAACAGACCATATACATTCTGTTAGTTATTTAGTAGACTATGTATGATGGTAGTTATTTATTAATTTACATAACCTGTATAAATATTCCAGAAAAGTTACTGACACTGACTCTTATATATGATAAAATTGTGAAAGACTGATATTACTAAAACATTGTGCTATGTAAACCTGTAATCAGTTACCTTCAGCAGAAAAGTCTGAATTTCTCATATTTCATTGTTTTGGTTGTGTGTTTTACTGTGTAAAAGGTAAAGCTTGATAATACATATTTTTTCTCATAACATTAAAAAAAGTTATATGTAACTAATTGTCTTAGAATTATGAATTATGGTTATGTAAAGTAGGTCAACAGTAAAATTACTGGAACAGATGGTAATGAGATGTTTTTAATTTAATTCAGTGCTTATAAAATAATTCTGGACCCAATCCAAATGTAAGTTGGCCGTTACTGAGCAACTGTTAGAGTGGTGTTCATGGACAGAATCCAGAAAATCGACAAGAACATTCATATTTAATGCCTATTGTTTTAAAGGTAAAATTAATTATACATAATGAATGTTATGAGCGACAACTGTGAAAAGTGGTTGAAGTATATCCCATTTATTTAAACATGGAAGAGAAATGAGGTAGTGAAATGAAATCTGAGTAATAAAAGTATAAAGGTGATTCAAATATTATAAACCGTGAACTCATTTAAGTAACTTTTTTTAATATTGCTTTTTTTGGTTTATTAATATGTTCCCTATATGTGATATATAATGTTATATAGCCAAAACGTATTTTCAAGCATGTGCTTGAATTTTCCTTTTAAGAAGGAATTACTAAAAGAAATATTTATTCCCCAATAAATAAAGGTATCACATGTAAAAATTGCAATATTTTTAAGGTTAGGTAAATATTTTAAATATATTAAAAGATAAATATTTTAAACACTGTGAATGTAGGTATTTTAAAAATGATGAAATATTTTGAATGTTGAAAACCATTGATAATACATAAACCTAAAGCTGGAAAGTTATGTTGGAGAAAAACAGCGAATGATACGGTGAGAAAGATGGAAAATTATTGTTTTATCAAATGAGAAAATATTTAACTTCATTGGATCTTAATGGTGATTATGTTATTGACATGTTTTTGTCAAAGAGCTGAGGGATGTTTCAATCCATATTACCGTAACCAAACAATGCTCTAGCATGCCTGATTATGAAGCTATGCTCTGTGGGTGATTAATTTCATTTAGGACATAATTAGAAGACAATGATTGGAATTTTCGCCATTCCGGGTAATACTTCCGACATACATCTGACTTGACAAAACAGAGTTTTCATAGTGAGGGAGAGGGAAAATGATGTTATAGATTAGACTCTAATCTCATTGAAAAGTATCTGAGGGTTATCTTGAATCTCATTTATAGCATTAATGGAGCAAATACTGATATATAATTGGGGATAAAATAGATTTTATATGCATGTATACTCTCGTGTGCAAATTAAGAGAATTTGCAAATTATGCCTACTTTTATGAAAAGTATTAAATCAAAGCTTCTAATTATGCAAATTTTCAGAGTCGATTATGTACGTACAACGTGCGTGTTGGCGGAGCTGTGATTGTGGAGAGGATGTAAGTGCATCCTGCGATTTGTGTTCTCATGTTCTTTCACGACATTCGACGTGTTTCTCGCAAGAGTTGGGTAAATTTAATTAAGTACCAGGTAAAATGAGTAGCCGCGAACATATGGATGACGGAATGAGATAGAGAACTGTCGGAAGAGTGGAGGCAGGCCATTCACAAGCGCAGGTGGCTACAAAGCTCAATGTAACGCCCTCTCTCTTCTGTAATTTGTGGAAACAGTTTCAGGGCACTGGATCCATATCGAGAAGACCTGCACAAGGTCGATAAGATCCACAACGACGAATAAGTATCATGTTTGGCACTTTTAGCGTGGCGACACAAGACTGCTGCAGCTTCACAGCTCTCACGTGAGCTTTATGCTGCCATTAGAACCCGAGTTTCACGACTACAGTTGCCCGAAGGCTTCATAAGATAGGTCTGCATGCGACAAGAACCTCTTTTTGCGTCCGCCGCACTGCAGCAGACAAGATAGCGCATTTAGCATGGTGCAGACAACATGCGCGTTGGACCCCGACTTCAGAGGAGCACCGTGCATTTTGCAAGTGAGTCGAGATTTAGCCTGGACACCGATTCTTGGCGTTATTCTTGGGTACCTGTATTTGGAGAAAGCCTGGAACACCATACCATTCCTCCTTCGTCTAGGAAAAGGATCATTATGGTGTGTAGGTGTATGGTTTGGGCAGGCATTATAGTTGACTGCTGCACCCCCCGCATGTGTTTGACAAAGGCTCCCTGAGTACTATGAGGTATAGAACTTAGAGTCCTACGTCGACTAATTTAGGGGCGCATTTGATCCTGAGTTCCTGTTAATGGCCGACAACGCTCGTTCACATAAGGCTTAGCTAGTTGACGATTACCTGGAAAGTAAGCCTCATGGATTGGCTAGCCAGATCTCCTGACTTTAACCCTGTACAGCATGTCTGGCAGCTCTTGTGAAGGCAATTTCATGTCTCCCTCCCTGTCCGATATCCATCGCGAAGTTGAAAAGTCCCTTGCTACAGGAGTGGAATCGAGTGTCAGAGGGGCTCCTCAATTGCCTCCTCTCCAGTATATCGTTCACACTACGCTACTTGTCTGGCTGTTAGAGGGGATCATACGCCATATTAACGTAGTTTTCATTTTCAGTTCGATATCACAACGTGGATTTGGATATCTTTGCGCTATGACCTTTACTGATAATAATGCAAATATAAAATGACTTTTGTATGGTACATCTCTGTGTTATAAATATATATTCATAATAAATTTTGTTAAAATCTGCCCATTAATTTTTCAGAAATTCGACATAATGAGCAAATTCTCTTAATTTTGCACACGAGTGTAGGTATGTATGTAAACTATAAAATATACGATGGCTTTGCTCTAAGCGAACAAGCAACTTCTAATTAACTTTCACCAATTTCAGGATCTTTCCCCTAGACTAGTACTTTCGAGAACACTCTGGCATGTTATATAACCGCTGATATGAATAGCAAGTACGCGCTATTTTTTAGTCAGACTGCTTCCCGCATCGCTACTATAAAATAACCTCCACTGCCCTTCTTCTCTTTTGTTAAATAAGTTATGACACAGAATTCTTAAATTTAGTATTATTTAATTTAACTCATTTATTGGATATGTAAATTGGAGCTTTTCGTCTAAAAGAAAAAATGATCTGTCGTTTAAGTGATTAAAGATATGGAGATTTAAATGCTTCGGTGTCATCATTTGCTGCATTCCACTCAGCCCTGACAACACCCGGATTACTGATGTGACGTGATTGCCAAGCTTCTTCATTCCTATGCCCATCTACTAAAATATCACATATATATATATGTAGTAGCTATTGATACGTCTAGAACTCATTGACTCAAGGCAAATAAATGTGATTAATACCTAAGGGTATGATATTGTGCATAAAAAAGGAAATTGTAGTCATCTTTACATTCCAGTGTCCTGAAAGTGTGTGCTAGATTTATAGGAACCATATGTTGATTTGTACTAGATTTATACGAATTATATGTTTGAAAATTCATTAAATAATCTAACGGGTTGTGTTGGTAAAAAATTACTTTTAAACTGTTGGAAGTCTTTTTGAAAGTATTTATTTCATCATCATTTTATCCTAATTTGAAGATATGACGAGTGTACTTATACTTTTTATAGACTGTAATATACAGATTTAGAAAGAAACTGTAGTATGACAGGAATTCCTACCGAAACGAATAGTTAACAATAGGAAGGAAACCATATATTTTCTTTATTTCGTTTCTAAGATTCTGTCATGGCTTTTTCGTGTTTTCCTCACGTCTAACGTGGATACAAGCCAGTTTCGCTTAGAAAGCCTTCTACGAAGGCATTCACGTGCTTTGTCATAATTAACCAAAACATTCTAAGATTCTGTTTTGAGATCATATGATACTACGAAGATTGCCTGTAATCTTGTTTTGAAAGATTGAAAAGTTATTTTTTATTTATGTAGATTTTTAACAGTTTTTCTGTAAATAAAAGTCTGACTAATTTGTTTGTTAAAATGTCGCATCATTTCAAATATACATATTTTTTTGTCTTCACCAAATTCTTCGGATTCTTTATCAGATTTAAAAAAGGGATCCGGTTATAAAAAATGACAGATGTAAGTCAGTTTTATAAAAATTGAAATATTTTCCACCATATTCAAGAACGAAAATAATTTTATTTATCTGGTTATTGTTATGAAAATTCTTATGAAATAGAATCTTGTGTTGTTTTGAGGCAGAAATAGTTTGTCTACATGGTATTGATGTTCCCTTTCCCATTTTACCTAGTTTATTCAAACTTTGTATCATCGGCTTTAAATGCAAAGCTAGAAATTTTATGTGAAAATATAGAGACTTCAAAAACAGTTTTGCTAAACAGCAGAAGTCTGGTAATTAACAAAATGAAATAACTGCATTACTACATTTATGCGTCCTCACTTATAGATTTTATAAGGCTAAGACGACAGTTTTTATAATAGAGCTATGGAAAGCTGTTCTTGTTAAGAGCACGGTCAGCTGGATTTCTCTCGCTTACATGTCTGGTAACATGCGCTATGCTGATTTTAACACTAGTGATCAAAATTGAAAGAATTTTCGCAGCTGATAGTTTATCTTCAGAACTCCACGACAAATTTTACTGAAATTTAGTATAGAGATAGGCGTTATGATGTTTAAGCCGGTAATAAACCAAAAAGAAAAGCTCATTAAAACTGCATAAACTTTGAGAGTCACGATAACAAAACTGCTAGTGGAACATTCAGGATAGATATTATTTTTCTGCGCTGCTGACGCAATAACCGGAATAAAAGAGAATGTTAAGATTTTGTTTCTGCTGTTCCTAAATAACCTAAAATTATATAAAAGATGAAATTTTATTTACCAAATATAGTATAGTACAAAAAAAAGTTATATTGTCACCTGTGAAACACGTATTTATTAAGAACATTAAAATTGTATTGATAAATTATTTGGCCACAAGAACCTACATAACACCAGCCACAAAATAACATTCGCGAGTTTGTCGTAATAGAACAGCACCTCGAAGGAAAGGGAATCTTGAAATATCGCGCAAGTCAGTAATTAAATTTTGATGTTATGCTTGCAGAAAACTATGAGACTTAATAGGAGTGAAAACTGTCCGACTATTTGTTAACAAAATGCGCTGCTAGATCGATCTCGTGACTATGGCGTAGAGAATTTCCCACTGGATTCCTAACTGTAATTGGGAATGCTTCTTCATCTTAACAACGTATGCAACTAATCTTGGTAACGAATATTAAACACTTTCACAAGTATGAAAAATAGATAATTATATGAAGAATCACGAGTATTTGCTAACGAAAGGGCGATGTCGAATAGGCGTAAATTTGGTTTGGTTTATTTGTTAATGTCAAAGCACTCGAGGCCTACCTGCCTAAGGGGAAGGGTGCCTTCGTGGAGGACTTTGTAAGGGAAACTGGTTCGTATACACGTTACACCTGGCGAAACGCCCATGCCGCCAGCCCGTTCGCGGGGTTCGGACCGAACTACCAGTATTCAGCGATTTTACCGCTGGTTGGTGGGCCGAATACGAGAAAAATTACAAGACACGTCTTGCAGCCTTCATTCACACGTGCAAGGATAACACTCGAAAGGGAAAAGAGGAAAGAGCAAAAACTTCAAAACCAGTCTATTTATAGTCCTTTTTTTAACCAAGATCCGTTGTCGCTGTCGAAATGGAATACTTAGTGAAAAATATGAGGGCTTTCTATCACAATAGGTTGGCTAATGCGAAAAGAAAAATCAATTATACAACAGTAATAATACACAGCTATGCTCATGCTGAAGGTTCATCAGCTCAACAAGGTTTAAAACAGAGTTAGCAAGATTGAACAAAAAAAAAAAGAGTTTAATAGAGGGTATAGTCCCTTCTAAGAGTCATGCAGCTCTCACAGGGTGATTTCACACTAGAAAGCGAGTTGCAGTTGTCCTCAGAAAAGCATCACAGACATGCTGTATAGGGTTTAGGTTTGGAGATCTGGCTAGCTAATCTATCCGTTTAATATCCTCACTTTCTAGGAAAATTAGTAGGTGGGTGACGTGCTACACAAACGTACGGACTTAGCACCAGGTTAATATTCAACCTGGTGGCGAGGCATATGTATACTTAATCCTTTATTAACCCTCTTTTTCGTTGGAACTTGCAACCAACAAAATGCAATACTGTACCTTACTCTACAGAAGGCTTTATCAAAGGGCAGACCTCCTGTATGGTGAGTGTGTGCCATAACCAGTTGTTTGGTACATTTTTTTGTATTATTTTAACTTATATCTATAACAAATTCATTAAAATCGTCAGTTCTTGAGATAACCAACGGACACCTATGTACATCGCCATTCATCTAAAAGAACATGCTAGAACAAAAAGTAAACATTAACATAAATACATGTTAGATTTTGATAGAGATCGTTTTCTGCTGCATCATCTTCTATGTGGGCAGTTTCTGGCTATTTAACTACAAATCAGTACTATATTTTCCAAAATAAGCCTTAGAACCTGGAAATGTTCCATGATTCTTGACGAATTTTACTGTGCTGATAGGGCAACTTACCAACATCTAAGCTGGCAGCCAACATATAAACAGTAAAATGTAATCTTACGAATAGCAAAATTGTCAGACTAGGGCTGAAGGGCCGGGATAGCAGTTCTAACCGTTATTTAGAATCATTTAAAATCAGGTTAAGAAATTTACAGGTTATGATATAGATTTTAATTTGTTATCCACAAATAATACAACTAGTAGCATGGACATGGCATAAATATGTGACTGGCGTACACATAATATATAGAGTAACACATATGCTGACAGTGGCATACGAATTAAAGAATTTGCAACATATATAGAGTGGCGTGTGTTACATCTGCCAGTTTGAGTTAGCAACCCTGCCAAAATTCATGTGCGCTATGTGTGGCATACATGGAGAGCTAGGAGTCGGGCAATTAGTATACCATGGACTATCGGTTGGAACATTTGCTGTGGAAGCCTTCATTCAAACAGCCTCTGTGACAGACGGTCAGTCTTTCCTGACTTCTTCACTAAGCCATACGAGCGTCGTAATGGTGCATTTAATGGCAGACAACATAAAGATTGTTTTTTGCGGCAGTTTATCTCTTGTAACTTTCGATTCACAATACGAGTCATTATGAAAACGTCCATGGCAGCATATCAAGTATCACCTGCAGAGTTTTCTGATAACGATTGATCATGTCTAACCATCCGTCAATTTAGATCTTCATCACACTGCTGTATTGCCTGTAATGCACATAAGAAATCTTCATATTGCTACTAGCCCTGCAGCATGTAGGAGTTTATGCACTCCTCTTTGCACATGCGCAACGATAAGGCGTGAAAATGATGCCACTTGGTAACATGTCAAATTCTGCTTTTCTAAAAGGCATCTAAATGGCGATAAATTTGCCGACGGCGCAAATTCAGCACTTTTGATCTTCGCTGAATAATTCCTAGGACATACGATATATCTGGCTCGCTGGCCTAGATTTACACTTGCGAAAACTCTTTGTTACCCACCTTGCTTCTTGTACCTTTATCTGGATTATCAGCTTAGGTTTGACATCATTTATTATTTGCCTATGTCGAGTGCGCGCACTGCTTCTGCGATTTGCATGCTTGTAACATACCACTCTGTGTTGAACAGTATGTATACTGTGGAAAAAAATTAGACTAGAGCCAAAGGATCAGCTCCTGTCACGTTATCGTAAAAGGCAAATTTGCACCTCAGTCATCCGGCCTATTCTTACATATGCCTCGCCTGCCTGGGAAAGTGACATCTATTTCCTACAGAAAATCCAAAACAAGATTCCCAGGATAATCACCGGAGCTCCGTACTACGTTAGAAACAAAAATCTGCATGCTGACCTGAAAGTGGAACTTATTTCTGATTTTCTGCACAGAATAAATGCTAAATTTTATGATAAAGCTACGCAGAACACGTCCGCCGGCTTTGCAGATATATTCGCTTACGAAATACTCGAAGAAGACAGGAATAATATGTCATATGCAGCTTTTCTCTTAAATAGCGCAAACACGCAAAGACAAGATCAACATGTATAACCTTCGTATTAATTTTATTGCGAATTTTGGACTTAACTTTCAGTAGCTCAGCATGAGTCACAGGACTGCTGCCACACCCCTGATAAAACAATGGTAGTCTTCTGTCATCGCATCCTCACCCGCCACTGAGATTTTAGAGACAATGCGTCTCAATTTTTTTGTTTTTTAAACTTAAGGTACATATCTTTATGGTGGAGCAATTTGATGAGCCCGTATGTGTGAGGCCACTCGTGGGATTCCGTGATAAGCTCTGGTAACAGCGGAATTAATTCCCGCTGTTATTCCTGCTGTAAACCAAAATATGCAACCAAAGCATGAAGACCAGAGCCTGTGAATAATCAAGAAACGACAGGTAACAACGCAATTCTTCAAAAATGAAGGCAGATGATTCTCGATTCTTACAACACGTACGTTTTTGCTCGAGCTACTCGAAATGCCGCTGAAATGCAATAATTCATACCGAAAGCATTAATAGATATTTTCGTTAATTGAATCGAATTAGTTCCCCCTTCATTTCGTAAGCTATCTCTTAAATGAAATATGTCGGAATGAAAAGTTTTCTCTCTAAACAATATTTTTGCTGCACTCGTATTGTAATTCTGACTGTAGCTATTTACATCCTACATATGTTACGTTATCTTTATTCTTATATGATTATTTATCACCTAGCTGGGTATAAGTAAGGTAAATTTTCCTATTCTTTGTTTATATCACAAGGAACTGTATTTATTCGTCAAGTATTTCAGTAAGATTAAGGAATCGAATTAAAATCATAATTTAAAAAAAAAATGCTGGACTATCTGTCGCTGAGCTGAGCTCATAACTAATCTTAACCTAAAAATAAACAGCTTGTCAGAACGTTTCCCTGATGTTTTTACGGAATTGTAAGTCATAGGATTATTTTTCAAATAATTAGTTCTGAAGATTTTAAGGTGCCTGCAAATTTGATAATCTTATAGCACCATTTATTCATTTCAAATACACTTGACATTTTTCCCTTGACCTTTGCCATTTTGTCTTCGGATATATATGTAGGGTTAGTACTTTTTTTCGATGCAATTTATTGTACGTGACCTACATCCAGGCTGAAAACTATTCTATCCCTTTTTTTCGAGTCGAAAGAAGTTACAGATTTTCTGCTACTACCTTTTTTCAAACCTGAACTTTTCGACCATCACTCCCACAAGTGTCACTGTATCGATTTCTTCTTGTAACATTATTTTAGAAGACGACGGCATGTGGCTCTGTATCTAATTTCATTAAACCGTTAGTGTGTGAAGTGTTGGGTGAAGTCAAATCTGATGTGAAAGTTCCTGTTCTATGGCTGTTACTACATATTCTTTCGTTTTGAATATCCTTAACCAATTCCAGCACCATATTATATCTTTCTTTTCAAGCTGAAATCCAATCCATTATTGTCGAAAAAAAGAACAAATACAATATGCGATCGATATTTCATATAATGTGGAATCGATGGTGTAGTGGTAATGATCTTGTATTTGTTTTTGATATGTTGAACGTTGCGACTAAATCGATAGCTTAAAAGGAGCTAAAAAGCTTTAAAAATCAAACTATCAATTAATATTATTTGATCTGCATTTATGTGTAATCTCATGAAGAAGGAACTTACGAACTTCAGCCTCAGTGCAGGATCCGATCCTTAACTGTTCCTTCCTTTTTTTAAAAATTTATTTAAGTTTTTTGCGAAGAATTCATCTAGATCTTTAGAGTCACGAGGTATGTGTGCCGATAGCGGATTCTTATCCAGTAATGCATATTCTGATCTTAAATAACTGATGATATAACTGGATCTTGCAAAAAGAATAGGTCTCTGAGGATAAAATTATGACGATGCGTTGGGCCCACCAGCTGCCGAGTGTATAATAGCTGAGCAATCGTGGTTAGACTTGGGCTCAAATCCCGGGGAACTAGCTGGCTGCATGGGAGTTTTGGTGGTTTTTTTTCATATGTAATGTGAATATCAGCCAGATTTCCTTAAAATGTCCTCCACAAAGGCAATCCTTCATTTAGGCAGAAGCCTTTGTCTGTTTTGAAGTGCCTAAATAATCTCAAATCCAAATGTCGACGTATTCGAACTGAACGTAAGCCATGTAAATGCTGTTGATGAAAACTAATAGAAATAAGTTTACTGCAGCTTAAGATGAAAACACTCGGAAATAAGACTAATAATGTAGACTCGGAGCTGAGAGTCGCGTGTGAAGAGTTACTACATTATTGTGTTTCCATTTTTGTTGTATTGTTCAAATAAAAGGAAATACAAATATATAGTTACTTATTTTGTAAGGAATTTTTCGGCTTCCTCACTGCGGGCCTTCTCGGTGTAAGTGGTAGCACGTCCAGCCAAGTACTCGGAAGATCCGGAATTTTGGTGCGAAAGATTTTCCTCTAAATAAATACTTGACGGACTCTTCAACTTCGCTTCAGTTTTTCCCCTAAACGATCAACGTGGGAACGTCGTGTACGAGCGATTACTGTAGTAAAATCGTTGTTTAATGAAAGATGGGTTTGGAAATAAATAATGTTTATATATATGAAACTTCATTCGAAAACCAAAACCGGAGAATTATGCATGTGGGAAACTATCGTTGGGGATTGAATAGATCAAGATTTTAATGTAGTATATGTTTCGTAATTTTCCATTTGATGTGTAAAATCATTCAATTTCGGGCTAGATATATATTTACACTTTCAATGCATACAAAAATAAATACAGGAACACTTGACAGTAACGAAAGAACTGTAGATCATATCTACGTGGCCTGTAAGCCGCAATAAATGTGCTTTGTCTTAAAGTAAAAAAATACGTGTGCAATGAAAGAATTTGCCCGCAAAAAAATTTAGGTTTCATTTTAGGTAAAGCTTCCATTATCCACTTTTTTTTGAGATCTTGTTTCTGTTTCCGGCTTGAAATTTGTTTAATTTTTCATGCGTTCGGTAACTTCTTTTATTACGTTTAGGAGATGAGTGTTATTTGTAAGCTCGGAAATTAAAATTATAGACGAGACCGCCCTACAAAAAACAACGTTATAACCTAGAAAATTATTTTTCTGACTCAAATGTAATAAAATATTCTAACTATTCTGTTTATATTATAACTTTTATATTTGATCGTAATCTTTTTTTATTTACTTGCCCTCTACGGTGTAGTCCGTTCAGAGCATTAGATGAAACTAAGGTAATAAGCATGGTTCTTGAGAGCCATTTTAGCATTCTTTTTCCTTCTCATTTTAGCCTCGAAAATGAGTTCTATGCACGTTTTGAGCGCAAAAATTCTGCTATGCAAGCTACCTTACAGTGTCTTCTAGAAGCTTTGTTATGTGTTAAAAGGTCGAGGAGTGACATCTTGGTCAAAGCCGTTTTCGTGAAAGTGTAGCTAACAATGAAAACTTCTCAAATTTGCCGCGAAAGCTTCGAAGTAAAAGTAAGGAAGAGATGTGCTGTTTCTTAATATTATGTGGAAAAAAAAATCTAGAGTCGGTATTGCTTGAAAATCTGCTTTTTACTTAAGTTTCAAGTTTGTATGGGCTCTGCGTTGTGTTATTTGTCATCAAACATTAAAGCGCATGGTTAATCATATGTAACATTTAGGCATATAAGTACAACATTTTATGCAAAGTTCAAGATATATTAATACAGACTAGTATTTCAAAATTTCGTTTTTACACTTATTTTATGTACAGTTGAAATGATTTGCATAGCTTACATCCCACCTAAATGTACTTTCCTATCGCTTGACGAGGAAGCGGAAGATAATTCTAGATAAGTGAACTGCTCTCTTGAAGTTGAAGATTAAGCTTTTTCGGAGACTTTTGCCACTCCTAGAATACATTCATCTCCGCTGTTTTAGTATTTTTTTTTTTTTAGTCTCAGTTTCCCGACTTCATTTCCAAAGTCTAGCTTTTGCATACTATTTTTAGTATATCGACATGACTAATGTTACATACATTTACAAAATAATACCTTAAGTATTCGTTTTCTGTGTAATGTACTATTGTGAGCATACCGTATGAGAAGCATATCACAGTTTCTTCTTGGTGTTGCTTTCTTATACGAAACCTTTATGTGAGAGAATACTGATATGATTTTTTCAGTCTGTGACAAGCGAATAGAGCGAAAGCCGCAGTTTGTTAATAGTATCATGAGTTCATACTGTACGTGGCTGTAGCCATGAATTCTGTGATGAATTGTTTACTTTATTCTAAAGCAGATTTCAGCCATGAATTATTTATTTTATTCTCCCATAAGAATTCTTCTTTTCTCTTTTAGAATAAAATAAACAATTCATGTCAGAGCTCATGCGCCTTGTACTTTAAGAACTTCTTTCGTAGTGAAAAATAAACAGAAAAGCTGTGAAAGAGATAAGTAACTTATATGTACGGAATTCTTCCATTTTATTTGAAATTTTATTGTGGAGTACTGCAAGATTTATATTAAAATATTTCGTTTTGTAACAAATCGAATTAATGTTTTCTTTTGGGAAATACATGGGAATTTGAGTAATAGAAAATCCGAAAAATATGTTAAAGTTCTTGAGTTTAAATGCAATAATTAATGCATATATTTGGCAAGATGACATGGAAGGTACAAAATTTACCATTTTTCGGGCATGGGGAACCGCATCTCGTAAGATTACATTTACTTTCTAATTCAGGAAATTGAAATCTGTTTTCAGAATGTTCTTATAAAAAGGCAATCAAAACCGCCATTTTCGCTTTCCTGATTGAATTCCAGAATGAAGTAAATTGTTTCTGTCAATATGCTGTAGTTTCAATTTAATATCGAATGCCGTAACTCTTTAAAACACTATTTATTAGTAGCGTTCGACCTCAGAAACGCATCTTCAGCTCATTTAACGCATTACCGACCGGCCGTCGATTAATCGACGTTTGCTCCCTAACACTTACCGACCGGTCGTCGATTAATCGACTTTTGATCTTTAGAAAAAAGCACCGATTATCTGAATAAAGAATGCGAAATGCTTGCTGCTTGTCAATCTAACCTAACCAAATCTAACAGAAAGATCAAAAGTCGATTAATCGACGACCGGTCGGTAAGCGCTAGGGAGCAAACGTCGATTAATCGACGGCCGGTCGGTAATGTGTTAAGTAAGCTAATTTACGTATATAATAACGATAGTAAGAAACAAAAATATGAACATAACATTTTACATGTTATGAGCCTGTTTTACTGGCACCGTTATATATATCTTGCTTACATTCAACACATTCATTAAAAAATTTTTTTCCGTTCTTAAAAGTTTTATATACTTCATAAAAAAATAAGGTTGCTTATGGATACATATGCTTTCAAAAAGTGATGTCATAAAAGCAAATATATCTGAGGCTGATTTTCCTTCGTATTTTAGTTGAACGTATAAAAATTGATTAATTTAGAAGTTTTAGTAGAACAACTTATATAAAAATTATCTTTGTGCATCTGATCGCTAATGTGGGCATACTATTTGCAAAATCCTGGTTGCGTGAGTGTTTTCGCGGTTTTCTTCATGTGCAACGTCAGTATGACCTATTTTTCCTCAGAAAGTGATCCGAGAAGGAAGGCTGACCAGTGGCCGAGTGGTGAAGTCGCTAAACTCTGGTAGTTTGACTCGGATTCAAATCCTCTCGAATGGACTGTCTGCATGGCCATTGCTAGGATTTTTCCCATGTGTAACTTGGATACGAGCCTGTTTTCCTTGGAAAGTCCTCTACGAAGGCAGGCCTTCCCTTAGGAGGATAGCCCCCGCATGCTTTGCCGTAATCAAACTAAGTCAGATCTGCAGTTACTGTCTCCGCAAGCAGATAGCCTTCTCACGCTTTGCTGCGTTTCATGAAACAAACCAGCCAACCATTTGCAAGTTCGCAAGTGATATATATATAATCAGTTGAGAAGGAGGTAGTGCCCATCTTTTTGCTGTTTACGCGACTTTGTCCAGACAGAACTCCAAAGTGGTAAAGTTGCGGCTATTTTTGTGGGGTTATTCTAATTTCAGTTTAATATCCAAGGTTGTAATTCTTTGAGACATTATTTTATTAGTTGTTTCTAGCTTTAGAGTCTCACTAGGCTATTGTTTCTGGCTTTAGAGACTCGTCAACTTTAGTTTATAAAAGTAAGCTGCAGCTCCTAAGGAAGTGGTCCTACCAATGTGCGAGTGGTTAATAGACCGTTGATTATTGGTAGTTCGATCTGATTTGGATTTCAGGCAAACGGGCTAGCTGCACGGTTGGTTTTAATGGTTTTGTTCATATGTAACTCGAATACGAGCCAGTTTTCCTCAGGAAGTCCTCTTTGGCAGATGGCCGTCGTGCCTTTGGCTTCACTGTAATTCAAATAACTTAACTTTAATAAGTGACCTAAGCTCATTTAATAAGTTAAAAATCATCCAGCCAATTCTCATTTACAGTTCTCAATTACAAGCTTGATTACTCAGAGTAGTGGGGAGGGGGATATTTTTGTTGCGGGATTTCTCTGAGGTCGCTTTGAATATCTGAGATTTTTTTTTTTTCAAATCATGGATGAATATTGATTATTTGAGGGAAACAATAACGTGCAAATGAATGTGAAACACTACATAAATTTTATATAATTTTAATGCTGTTGGGCTTAAAAAATGAATCAAATGCAAAGACTATAAGTTCCAGTTGAGAGCAGCAGATATGTTACCAGTAAAGAAACGACTAATCATTTTGGCATTTATCAGAAAATAGATGGGTTGAATCCAGTTTAAAACGCATTGTAACCAGTACGCTGTATTATGACGGATTATAGCCATTGATTCCTATCTAATTTATTTAAGTATTTGTATATTCATGTTGCATTATTGTTTATGTAAAAATAATAAATAGCTAAATTATGCCTTCTTTTATTGAGAATTTTCGTAATTATAGATAATTAATGACTATCCTTTTTCAAATGGTTTATGTTTAATTCAAGGTGGTATCCTTCAAAGTCATGATTTCCTAATTTTTTTTTGCTTCACTGCTCTTCTCCCCCCTCCCCCCAACGGCCTTTTCAAAATTGTTCAGCCCTTGCAACAGTAATACATTAGGAAACATCTGATTGCGACTTGTAAGCACTGACAGGAAACGCAAACGCATAAAATTTTTAGGGTAGTTATTGCATTTTGCATCAAATTATTCATTAAATCTCATTACGCAATACAGAAACAGAACGGTGATAATTAGACTTCGGAAAACATTTACAGTAATGTGGTTGATGCACAGACTATAGCCCTAGCCCAGGCAGTTGCTATACATTGAACGAAGATTCCATTTGCTCGCATTGGTTATCACCGCAGATATACGGATTTGGGGTCAGGTTTTTAGAATATTAGACCGATAGTTTTTAAACTATATTTACCTTGAACGGACAAATTAGCCTTCATGCAATTTGAATCAACTTGTGTGAAAGATCGATTGACATGATTGGGTCCGATTCTTGTAAAGATGCGTGATTGTTTATAAAATCAAGTGAATCTTTAATGTTTGTTACAAAATTATTTAGACAACCAAGATTTTTAAACGTGTTCTTAGTATCCTTTTGTTTCTCAATTCTCTCTCATTACCTGTCGGACCAATAATGCTCCCTAATCTTAGTGGCCCACCAGTGGTAAAGTCGCTAAACACTGGTAGTTCCTTTCGAGGCTCGAATCCTGTGAATGGACTGGCTGCATGAGCGTTTTCATGATTTACCCTATGTGTAACGTGAATACGAGGCAATTTCCTTTAGAAAGTCATCCACGAAGGCATTCCTTCCCTTAGGCAGATAGCCCTCGAGGCTTTGCCGTAATCACATAAACTGAAACCCTAATTTCAGTGACCAGTGAGCGATAACACTAATGCTGGGAAACTAAGTTCTGATTCATGATGTTAACTGTCAGATATTTCGTTTCTTTGTAGGAGTAATCACAACTGCGTTGGTAGATAACTCACGCGTGATCAAAACTTAATTATCAATCGTGTGCCTCCGTGGCATTTTCTTCTACTTATGCTAACGAAAAACTTCTGTTATTTTGAATCAGTTTCTTAGAAGTGAATGCTATTCAGGAAACGAATATATTATTTTAATGAAATTACTTCTTATGCTTGTTGCATTAGAAAAAGTGGCATTTTTGGAAATCAGGACAGGGTTTGGCATTGAGGAAAAGTACAAAATCAAATGTAGATGGACTGACATATTTTTCTTATAGATAGAATGCACGCGCAAAAAGTTTTCTTCGCCGGTATTACTATGTTTTAACATGTTAAGCACCAAGCCTGTTTTGTCTTCCTTTCCGTTTAGCCCGCGATATCCGAATTCACCGATATGCTGGCTGCCGGAGATCTGTGTAGAATTTGATAGAAGAATATAAATTTTTAAACTGTATATCTTCAGTCGACAGTTACTAATGTGGCCTGAAGAAAATTAGTCAGTCACCGGTGACTGACAAGGTACAGAAAGTATACTATCAGTCAGTCATCGGTGGATGATATAGCGTTTAACACGTTAGTACATAACATTCTCTTTCGAAATTTTTCTTCAGAGACAGCACAACTACGTTTCTACAGCATCGAATATATTTCACATCATATTGACTGGTGTAATCCACCTGTAGATCTTTTACTGTACTCAAACTTTATTCTTATCTTCAACGGCCGAGCCTCAATTATCACTCCTTTCAGTATTCAATTGCCTCACTGGGGGTTCCCCCGCTCAGGTAAGCGAGTTTCTGAAAGGCTTTCCTGTCCCATTGTGTGGACTTCTTATTCAACTCTAGGCATTTAAACCTAATCGGTTTCTTTTTCGTTCCTTTAGCCATTGCTTATTCTGAATTATTTCATTTATCTTAACGAAGATGTGGCGGTAATGCTTTTATTAGCAAAGGCACCCCGTAAGCCATCTCCTTGGTCCAACGGCCGAGCGCTGACCACTCCTGACTATCGTTGAACGGGCTGGCTGCGTACAAGTTTTTGAGCCTTTCTCCATGTGTAACACGAAGACTAGTAACCCTTAGAAAGTCCTCAACGAAAGCAGCCAACATCGTCTAATAGTGGCATCGCTGCTGCTCAAATGTCGAACTATTCGCCGATAAGGCCAACCGGCTTCTGAGCCCAACTACACGACATCTCTCAAATTCTGACATCTGCGCACCTGTATGCGAGGCATAGTTGCTGTATACCAGAGTATACGGAATGAAATTCTTGAAGAAAATATGACCTGGAATCGTAATTTCTCCTCTTCAGTATCCTGCCAGTTGTGCAGATCAGATGTGCTGTAGCGACAACCGTTCATTCAATGGCAGCCAAAATGTAAAATTTTGCATTTTCCGTCGAAACCTGTATGCATATCAATTTGTGTCCAATTTGCTTTATATGTTCTCGGTGCGTCGTGTTTTTTTTTTTTTTTGTTGTTGTCTAAGAATGTATATACGTAACACGTGGGGAAAAGCATGCAGCCAGCTTGTTCGCCGGGATTCGAACTGTTTAGCGACTTTACCTCTCGCCCGGCGCCTGCTACTCTGAAAACCGACTTACCTTCCCTTGATACGCTGAAAATCCGTGTTATGTTCGGTTTATTTTCTAAATTGTTTTGGATTAGGGGGAAAAAAAGCTGAAATGGCGTCATATTGAGACTGACTGTCGAAATGTAGCTGATTTCCGGCTAAAACATAGATTTCGCACCCTATTTGTACAAAAGTAGAATTGTAAGCAGTTTTCAAGGATTCCACGTGTGTGTGAGGAAGGGATCGTTTCTTTGCGCCTCCTTAAAAGTTACACCAAAATTAAGAACGTTTGGTTTATTCGATTATGGCAAAGCATACAAAACTTATCTGCATCAGAGAGGGGATGTTTTCTAGAAGGAATTTCTAATGGAAACTGTGTCGTATCCACATTACGTACGGAAAAAGTCACGAAAGCTTCCATGTATCCAGCTCGTACGACTAGGTTTGAACCTGGGTCTAACTATCAGTGTTCGGCGACTTTGCCGCTGGTGAGCTTTAACATGATGATTACGTTTGTTAATTGATTATGGTAAAGCACGAAAGAGCTATTTGCCTATGTAGAGAAATGCTTTCATGGAAGACTTTCAAAATAAAATTTGGCTTGGATTCACATTATGAAGAAAAAGACCAATTTAGGAAAGAAATAAAAAACGTTTTTACAGTGTAATATAACTAGTTAGTGCTACAATAATACATAAACCTGCGTCCTCCATAATTTTCTAACATCCCGACCTACCCGCATGTAGTTGCAGTTTTTCGCAACCCAAGGAATAATAGGATAAGTAGGAATTATAAACGTATGTGTAGCTACTGTTAACAACTTAATTAATAGTTATAATTAATATATATATAGAGAGAGAGTAAAACGAGCCTTAAAATTCGCGACTCGCTGAATTCCCCCCCCCCCATTTACTTGTGGATCAGGTAAACCATAAAAAAAAGTGTTAGAGAACATTTAATATGTAATGAAACTCAATTATCTAGGTTTTTTTGAAAATCTTAAATTTATAGCTGAAGGATTAAAATGATTTATGCAAAATATCTTTCTCCTTGGGCTGGTTACCTGGGCATTTTCTTCATTTTCTCAACTGTAACATGAGTACGAGATAGCTTCCCTTAGTCCTCTTGAAAGCTTGTTTATCTAGTAGATAGCTTTCGTATGTTTTCCCTTTCTTGAAATCAACTCACCAATAACCAACTCTGCTCCCCTCTCCGTAGATCACTTTACATATCCTTTTAGGCGAAGGTGGCGACTAAATTATAAATTCTTGCTATTCTTCGTCCACATGGCATGGTGGCGTTCTTGCCACTCGGTATTAGTGGAACTGCATTATGCATAAGGACATCCCGGTAACCTCAGGTAGCTATACCTGTCATCCGCGGAACAGAACTTGGCGCGAAAATAATGTTCTGCAGCTTTCGCCACTAGAGGGCCGGTGGTTGAAGGATCCTGGTTCTTCCACGGCGAGTTCAAATCCTTGTTAAAGGCGTAGGATTTAGTTTTGTTCCATTCTCCTTTATTTGTTGTGTGATGTTTATCTTTTCTGTGTTGCATCCCGAGAAACGTTCTGGGTGTAAAACCGGATTAGATTGATTGGATTGTTAACGAAGTTTGCAACAGAAGTTCGCGAATTTTTTTGCAAATATGTGTCTTGCGCTTACTCAGAACCTAATAATTTGTTCGCTTTCAATTTGCAGAGACATTAGGATTTTTTCGAAGCAGGAGACATGAAAAACGAGCAATGCCCTCACCGGGACTCGAACCCCGGACCTCTCGAATACGCGCCGAGTGGGCTGACCATTCCACCACAAAGGCATGCTACGAAGGCAGGAGAAATACCTTTCAAATGCTTAAACGTATGCACCGACTCCACGGTTTTGACCACGAAAAGAGCGCTTCTTTTGGGATGCTGCCTAGCTCCACTAGATAATTTTCCTTAATGGTGGCAGTGGTTTCAAAACGGCGATGTTTGAGATCCGATTTTAATTTGCGGAACAAAAAGCATGAATGTGGAGGCTGAGGAACGACTCGAGATTTTTGACTGTGACATACTAGAGAACTGTGTAAGTTATACGCAGAATTAATTATCTGTTATCTCCAAGTTAAAAAATTCGTGAACTTTCCTAACGGTCTTCATAATTTAAGCGAAGCACAAGATGAAAAGCTGCCTAAGCTCCATCTCAGTTTGATTAAGAGCTCTTCGGGGTTGATAGCCCTCTTCCGAACTTTATAGATAACTTAACGGAGCCAATAAATTTTAAATGCTATCCCTTCTTCACTAATACAAACATCCTGTCTCAAGCCGAGTAGCTAAAGCCGCAAAATACCGGTATTTTGCTATGGGTTATTTCCTGCTGTTTGAAGCTGCTGAGCAGTAAAGTCGCGGGCGTTTTCGTGGTTTTCCCCTTGTGTAACGTATATACAAGCCAGTTTTTATTAGAAAGTCCTCCACGAAGGCATCCCTCTCCTTAGACAGATAGGCCCCTATAATTAAATAAACCAAACTATCCCACTGGTTGAATGAACTGGCTACCACGGATGCTGATGGTATCCTAAATGTAAGCAAAAATATGAGCCAGTTTTCATCAGAATTTCCTTTGCGGTGGTATACCTTCCGTAGTTACAAAGCCCTATGGCTATAGCTATATCTTTACTATAATTAAATAATCTAATCCAGTTCAGTTCTCCCCACTAGTTGTCCAGCGATTAAAGAGTGCTGAATACTGGTAGTCTGTCCTGGGTTTGAGCTCAAGCTAACGGGCTAGCTGCATGGTTGATTTTCGTGATTTTCCCCATTTGCAGCGTGGATACGCGCCGGTTTCCCTTAGAAAATCCTCTATTTAGGCATACTTCGCGTTAGGCAGATAACTTTCGTGAGTTTTGTCATACCCAACTAACCTAACGTAACGTAACGTAACACTAAACAGTTCAATCGAGATGCATCTATCTCTTTGCTGGGATTCCGAGCCCGGATCCAGCGATGCGTGCAGTCACTGTCCGCTTATTAACATATCTATGAGGAAACGGAAGAATGACCGATGAGTTATCCATTCTTAGACGAATGTAAATTTAAATATTCATAACTTCAATTTTTATATGCATTTATCAAACATTTCTGTTAAAATTATGCTGCTACGGACAGTTGTCAAATTTAGAAAAATTGCTTATATGAGTTGCGAATTTATTAGTACTCTAACAATCAAGGATCTCTCATGACTCCGAAATACCTTATGTTGCAAATTTATTACGATTATGGCTACCGTATCTTCATAATCTTCTCCATATTTCCAGTATATATACTTTCACTATCATGCTGAATTAATTTGAATTCATATTGAACCCCTGTGCTAGCGTTTGAGGTCTAATACAGCAGGTTTATGGTTGCAGGATCGAAATTTGCAAGTCTGTAAAGTAAGTCAAAATGGATTTTGTGATTATATTGCTGGCATGAGAACATATTTCCGGAAATGGTAATAGCTTTTATTCTGTTCAGAAAAGATGTAAGATAAATATATGACACAAAAGCCTAAAGTGACATTGTTTACTACGCGGGTTTCTATACGTATTGTTTATTGTAAGATATTCTGGAAAAGAATGTTACTCAGAGCACTGGTGATGAATAGATATTCAGTTGGCAGAAACGGTTGAATGATAAAAAAAATAAGCAAGTTATGCGTTGTAAGAGAGAACGTATTGTTTTATAAATATTGGCCAATTATTCCGATACTTGTTTGAACAGGAATATATTGTAATTAGGTAAATAGTAAGAAGGCGGTCTATGTTCAGTGTGTGTATTTGCAATTCAAAAGAGAAACCATCCGATTTCATTCAAAATCGCATGCGTTTCTCTGATAGTAATGCTAATGGTTGTGGTTGTAATAATAAAAGTAACAAACAAATAAATAAAAATTAAATCAATGTCTTTATAAAATATGTATTTACTTAACATATTATGCGTGGTCTTTATTAGTTTATATGGAAACGGTATGCAAATGGAAATGGGGTGCACGAACAGTTATGCCAGGCTAAAATTTTGATTTGTAATAAAAAATCATTAGAAAAGCAAACAGATGTCTTCCATTATCGGACAGACAACACGCGCCAAACTATTTTCTCCGGAAAGATATTATGCGAGTTTGATACTTCCAAGAGGAAACTTACTTTGGTCATCAGCTCATTTAAATTGTGGTAAAAATTTTTTAAATGTAAGAAATATGTCAAAAGTTGGATATTCCAATAAACAAAGAGCAGATCAGAATGACACACTTAAAAAACTGGGTACTTACTTATTATGCCGTTGACCTTGAAAGTTGGCGGGGATGCCGCCAAAGTTGCGCCATTGTTTTGCGGAATTCTGAGCCGCATTTCCATCTGCTGCTCTTATAATAAAGCATTCGTCAGCCACTACTGTGGAAGTATTCAACCCGCTTCAGGCTTTTATCGATTTCTACTATTTTGTTAGGCCGTCCGATTTAACCATAAGCTCTGTTCAAAACGCTGTGAATGCAAATTTCCTCCAGGTGAATTGTTCCAATCTGTCACTGCTTTGTCGGCCATATTCAGATCTTCTTTTCCCCGTTCAACAGATGCTAATAACGACGACCAGCTGTAAATGAACTTAATTGCAGTTAGAACTTTGGTTCTGCAGCCCTCGAACGCATTTTTTTTTAAATGCAAGAAAAAATAAAGCAATAACAATTAATTTATATCCTTGTTCATGAAAGGTGGCTCACAGAGGACCAATCGGGATTACGTCAAACGGAAGTTACATGTTGCGAGCGTATTGTAATTTCATATTTCGCTTTAAAGTCGCGTTGCTTAGCGTTTCACAGTCCTCTGGATAACATCTAAGATGATACGTATATCATGATTCCAAAAATATTTAATTGAGAATGTTTCCTTAAAACATTGTTATTTTTTTAAAAGATATAAACAACGTATTTCATTTAACAGTGGCTAATAGGCAATTTTGGTTCATCTTTTTCTTTGTAGGAAATTATTTGGTTTGTGTTTTCTTGTAAAAAAAAAAAATCTAAGCAAACAAATATACTTTTCATATTATCATTACTTTAAAAGCTTATGGTATGAGTAATCATTGTTTTATCCAGTATAATGAGATAAATAAATCTGGACAGTTTGCTTACTCTTGAAAATGTAATGAAACCCTTGACTGCTGTAAACAGCCTATTTATCTGATTGGACATAACTATGTTTGAAATCTCGTAATAGCTTCAAATACACTGCTAGCCACCCAAATTGCAACACCAAGAAAGACAAGAGATATCACAACAAAATTTATTTAGTAGATAACATGTTGACCAAGTATCAAATGATTAAATTTATAGACTTCTGTGAAGTGTGTTTCCTTCCAGAATCAATAGTGACAGTAGCCGCCATTGTTGGAAATCACCACTGCCACACGCCTCGGCATCGATTTGGATGTGTTCTTGGGGTACAGCAGAATAAGCAGTTTCCACACGTTGCCAAAGTTGATCTGGTGTGGCAGCTTAGGATTTGATCTGGGTCAATGGTTCAGCAACCATGGACCACATATTTTCTATCGGCGAAAGATCCGGAGAGCGAGCCGGCCATGAAAGCAATTCAATCTGGCGATTGACGAAGAACTCTTGGACAGTGCGTGCCACGTGTGGTCGCGCATTATCCTGTTGAAATATGGCTGTGGGCAAGCCCTGAAGGTAAGGAAAGACAACTGGCTCCAATACCTCGGAGATGTAGTGCTGGCTGAAGTACCAGCAATGCGTACTAGAGAAGTGCGAGAGTGATATCCAATACAGAAGCGTGACTCGTCAGTAAAGACAATTTCATTCCATTTTGCCGTCCACATCCTTCTTTCATTGCACCATTGGCGGCGGAGACGTCTGTGGTTCTGCGTCAAGGGTAGAGGAAGCAATAAACGTCTTGCGGACAGACCACTCTGCTGTAAATGGCGTCGAATGGTACGCGCAGACACTGGATGATGCGTTACAGACTGAATGTGCTGTGCTATGGTTAGTGATGTGACTGAGTGATCCGTCACTGCCATGCACACAATGTTCCTGTCATCACATGAAGTGGTGCACTGAGGTGGATGCTATCGAAGACGTCGGTCCGTCGTACCCTGCTGCATCCAACGGTCACATTATCCGCATTACAGTTGTTTGGTTTCGTCCAACACGACTACCCATTTCCCTGAAAGATAATCCACACTCTCGGTAGTCCACTATCCTTCCTCTGTCGAACTCGGATACTTGATCAAACGATGATCGCTGTTTACTTTTTTTTTGAAAAAACCACAAGAAAAACACAATTGCCGAACTTGAAATCGTCGAAAACTCCAAGCCTTAAATAGCGCTTTGAAGTGGCGCCACAGTGGCGCATGATGTGCGTCTGCGCTGAAATTCTAATCATTTGCATATCTCACCTCCTGTAATGCATTTTGTAAATTTCATGTTATTTGCATGCTTCCTGCAGGGTGTTACATTTACGGTAGCCAGCAGTGTATTTGGGAATAATAGAATCAATTAAGATTCAGATTCATTCTGTTTTTTACTTTTGTTTTAAATGAGAATAAGAAGGAAAATGTTCTTGATTACTGAGATTATTAGGGAAATATCTGTGAAGTTAGTTGGAATTGCATTCCGTGATCTGTTTGTGTGGTTTATAAATCACACCTAGATATTCCATACATGGAAGACTAACTGTATTCTCAACCTTCAGTTAATCTTCCTTTTCAAAGACGAAAGATTTCTAGCTGAAGAGAACACAGCAGCACGCGAAGTAATGAGAGGCAGATTTGTACCATAATTTATACAGGTGGAAGTCCTACTTCATTAACCGTACAGCTCCGCCCCAATTTTGAGGGAAAACATACCGTTAACTGGCAGGGTAGTTTACCAGCGTCTGAGCGTGCAGCTAATATGCTTCACCAGCTGTGGATTCTCCCAAATGCAAAACCTCGGGCAAAAGCCAAAATGGCAAATTAGGCTGGCATAGATGCGAGCCTAAATGCCGGTTTGCCTACATGAATCCGAGGGTCTTCTGCCACTCTTCCCTTAACGCCAAGCCACGCCAGAGGACTTTTCGGATCGCCAGTATTTTTAGTGCACAGGCATTATGTACTTAATACCTAAATACTCTATACACTTAATGCCTATCCGGAATTCGAACCCGGGATCCACAGTACGGCAGTCAGCATCGCTAACCATTTTACCGATCAAGGGAGCGACTAAAGAAGTTCAAAGATACGGTACACTCTGAATGCATGCCCTTTTGTCGTTGAAAGATATTGCGTACTGCATTTATATTATTTCTGTCACACTTCATTATAATCAGTCAGTTTTGATCAATATAACTGCACTGGAAATCTTTGTTTTATAACTATTTTCCTATCCCTGTTTTAATGAGTACATGGCAGTAGTAACAAAAGAATAAGATAGTTATAATTAAAATTTATTATTTGGCTGAATAATGAACGAAAGGAAAACCCGTGAGCCTTATTTTATTTGTTTGGCATCAACCCTATCTTATCATTCTTGGTGGGCTTAGCAACATAAATTTTTATTGTTTTCCTTTATTGCAATGTAAATGCTAGTTCTACTCATGGACAGTGTTAGTGTATTTCGCTTTAACTAACCAACGGTATCCAACTGCCATGGAACTGCATTATAGCTATAAGAAAAAAATATTTGCATATTCATAATTATATTTTCTCTTCAGCTTTTTCAATTGTTGGTAGTCAAGCAATGAAATCATTACTATTAGTTATAACGGCATAAAGGTATATAAAACTTCTGAAAAATTTCCAATTGCTGTTATACGTTCACTGACAAACTTGAATATTAAAAGTATTTAAATCTGAATTTGTTAAATTGAAAGTTCTGTAACTGCACCTAAACCATCTCATATTCGTAGGCCATAATGATATACGTGTCGTTCATATCACGA
The DNA here is from genome assembly GCA_000611955.2 of Stegodyphus mimosarum. Taxonomy (NCBI): domain Eukaryota; kingdom Metazoa; phylum Arthropoda; class Arachnida; order Araneae; family Eresidae; genus Stegodyphus; species Stegodyphus mimosarum. The sequence goes on along the minus strand of KK114018.1, from coordinate 22,140 downwards.
GCAGGCCCTTTGTTATTTTAAGTTCTTTTTCTTCGTGTTGTCTTTTAAATACTAATACATTCTTGAATACTATACTAATGCAAAACTGTTTTAGTTGATGATTTTATATAGACACGTTTTTTATATGAGAAAGTTATTTCAAAACTCCTGGAGTAATAATTTATTGTTTCTTTTTGCATTGTACGTTCTCACCATTAATCTTTGTGTAATTGTGCACATTTGTGCGTAAGTGAAACTAATTTTTATAACCTTTCTTCCAGAACTTGCGAGAAGTGCCCTTTATCCACCTATTGATAGGTTGCTTTATGTTGTTTTAACCCTGCCATCGTGTCAGGCCCTAAAGAATATTTTACGATTTGTCGCAAAGGTTTTTAGGTGATTTTGAAACTCTTTCCTCAAGGAAGGTAAACCAGTAATGACAAGAAAAGACTAAATTAGTAAGCAGATAGGTTTAGTTTACGTTTTATTTTGAACTTCCAATTCTAATTTTTATTAACTAATAGAAAAATATATCTGTATTTTAAATTCTTGAATTGTTATTTGATGTGAGGTACTTTATTACTTAGTAGTTTTGATAAATTTTTATTTTCAGTGCTACTAATTTGTGGTTACCGTACCCTTGTTTATAGTTCATTTTATGAAGATCTTCCTACTATGAGGAAGATTTATCCCCTATGCCTAGTTATTTAAAATATTGTATTAGTTTAAAACATTTTGGAATGCCACGCATGCTTTTAAAAGCCATCCTACTTTTTGCCAACATATTTATACGAAAAAGCGTAACAAAAAGTTCTACATCATAAATGCCTTAAGATTGTTTTGAAACCAATTTTGAGAAATGAATGTTAGAAAGAGTCTTTAATCTGCCATTGAGAATAATCGGGAATTTAAAAAATTCTTTCCGCATATCGCTGTAATGGGGTCGACGAGGAAAAACACTGCTATCAAAAGGCTTCTCTCCATTGAAGTTTTTGAAACGTTAACTGCCTTTTCTCTTTGACAGGCACATTAAAACAATCTTTACAGGCAAAAGCAGAACTTTAGAAGTGAAGGACAAGAATTATTTTGACAAATGTGAACTTGTTGTTTTCTAAATGTTATCGATTGAGTATTTAGTGAAAATGTTTCCTCAGTGAAGGTGTAAGTCTTTCACCTGATGTTCGGGTCATTCAATGAGCTGTTGATGTCTGGTTCTGCCAAGGTTGCACATATATAGATTATTTTTCCTGTTGAGGAAAACTTTGAAGATTCGAGACGTGACTGTAACATCTTTATTTGGCAGTACATTCCAAATATCACTGAGGAAAAAAATTGAATGAGGGAGATGCAGAGCATGGGAAATTCGTTTTATTAGTGTGGGAAAGAAAAACTTGTTCCAAGCGTAAAAGCATACCATATATAAAAGAGGGGAGTGGAGTGAAATCATTCTCGAATTTCTTTGTTTTATTACTGCTGTGGTCGTCCAACCAGTACAGTGGTTAGCGTCGCTGACTGCCATGCCGAAGGGCTCGGGTTCGAATCCCGGAGAAGGCATGGATGTTTGTAAATGTATAGTGTCGGTGCGGCATGGCGGCACTTTAAATATGCGGCGAGCCGAAAGTCCTCTCATGTGGATTGGTGGGAGACCCCTGGATTCCCCCCCCCCGGGGTGCTCTTCCTCAAAATTGGCGGTGGAAAATAGAAGTCCAAACTCTCTTCGGAGTAGGCTCTGCAATAATTCTTCTATAAGGTCATGGACACGACAACAACAACAACAACAACAACAACAACATTACTGCTGTGGAAGAAAGAGGTGTGCAGTTTAAGCTTGCGCTGATGTAGGAAGTGGTGAAATGTTCTTATATATCTGTAATAGCAACAGTTTTTCAAATTCGTATCGCTTCCTACATATTATCAAGCCGACTGTCGCGCTTTTGTCTTGGGTTCTAATACTGGATGAGGCAGGGACATGTACGATCTTTGCGATATGGGAGCATTTAAAATCTTCCAGTCCGGAAGTACTCTGTAGAGGAGGATAGAAGGAGAAAGAAAGGTACAAAATTCTTGTTCAGAAACTCAAGTAGAATTTAGTGGAAATAGCTGTTGTGTGCTTTGCAGTATTTATTTATTTTAAATCCAATTTATGTTACAGTCACCTGGGAACGTTAGTAAATGCATCTAAGTTACTAGTAGCGGAATGAGTGTCAGTTATCGTTTGGAGTAGGCCCCCCCTTTTTTTAAAGAGCTTAGCTGTATTCTCAGCTTTGGTCCTTTTAGTTTTCTCCAAATAATTTTTTTTTAATTGTCTTATTTCAACTTGTATCATTTCCGACTCAGATGGGATGAATAGAAAGAGTCCCCTTTTAAGCCTTTGCATTCAGGATCAACATTAAAACCGAAATTGGGATTTTAGCGCTCATGACTGAAATATGTATTATTATGAATTCTGCATATGTATGAATAAGTTTAGCGAAATTATATGCAAAATTGTAGTATTTCTTATATAATGTAACGTGAAATGCTTCAAAAGAGTGAAGCAAGCTTCGCCTTAAAAATAAGGTTAGAGGGGCAAATCCATTTAATATTGAGGTAAATGGCTATGTTGCCAAATTTGGCGACCTTTTGGTCCGATCTCTGCGTAACTGTTATAAGGCCAGTCCATATGTAACTAACTTCCAGCAATTTTGAGAAAGCGAAGGTATTGGAAATTTCTCGGAGGCCAGGAGAAAACTGTGTAAGACTGGAGATAGCATCAGTTAAGTTTGCAACTACCTTGACTTTGCTAATCACTCACAAATATACAGCTGCGAAATGTTACTGTAGGATAAGTTTATCAGGGCACTTATAGCTCATTTAATTGCAGATTGTGACGATGAATCTATTACATAGTCTTTTCTTCACGGGGTTGTATGTATGTAAATAGTTTTGTTTTATTTTTCCTATCTTATAATGTTTTGTATTAATTGTAATGTACACTGGTTATCATAAATTAAGGAAAAATCACAAAAATAGCCATAACTCCCTCAAAAATAAGCCAAACCGTGTAAAATTTGAATATGTTGCCAAGTAAGAGTAGCTGAGTAAAACTGCAATATGCAAATTAGTGGCGCTGCTCTCGGAATACGTCATCTGCGAGGAGCATAAAAGTCCATGTTTGAAAGCAAGCCCAGATATTTCACTGTGATAGTGACATCAGAAATCTGAGATAGCCAATTCGTAACAATGACTTCCAGGCATCATTTGCCTGCAGAACTACGATGGCGAGCCTTTGGGAGACTAGAGGCGGGACAAAGTCAAACAGACGTGGCCAAATGCCTAAACGTGAGTCCTTCTGTGGTTCATATACTTTGGAGGCAATTTCAAACCACAGATTCGGCATCTAGGAGGTTCAACCAAGGACGGCCAACTGCTACGACGAGCGCCGATGACCGATATTTGACATTATGTGCACGCAGGAATAGAACCGCTACTCCGACTCTTCTTAGATCCTCCCTTGCTGCAACCACCGGAAGGTTGGTGTCAACGTCAACTGTGCGTAGAAGGCTTCACGAAAATGATCTGTAGGCGAGGCGACCAGCCATTTGCGTGCCGCTCACGTCACGCCATAGGAGAGACCGTTTGCAATGCGCACGACAACATGTCCACTGGACGCCTGATCAATAGAGGGCTGTTCTCTTTATGGATGAGTCCAGGTTTAGTCTAGAAAGCGATAGTAGGCGTTATTTGATATGGAGAGAATCTGGAATCTGTTATCATCCGTCAAACATTCGAGAAAGAGGATGCGTACGGAAAAGGCAGTGTCTGTGTTTGGGATAGCGTCTCTTTGGGTGGACGCACAGACCTCCATGTCTTTCCAAGGGGAACTGTTAATGCTCAGGTTTATAGACATGACATTCTTGATGCTTATGTGGGCCCATATGCCGGGGCAATAGGTGATGCTTTCCTGTTAAAGGACGACAACGCAAGACCACACAGGGCTCCCATCGTAGATGATTATCTTCAACTGGAAACAATTATGCGCGTGGAGTGGCCAGCCCGATTCCCGAACTTAAATCCTATCGAGCACGTTTGGGATGCTTTAGGGAGATGTCTAGCTGCTCTCAGTCCGCCCCCTCAGACCCTAGCCGCGCTTATAACTGCTTTGCAAGAGTTGCAAGCGCGGCAAAGGCTCTCGCTTCCTACGGAACTGATAGACCGCATAATTGAAAGCATCACACATCGCGGTATGTGCTGTATTGCTTCTAGAGGCGATCATATTCCATATTGAAGGTACCTTTCTTATAGCAAACTGACACCTTCGATTTGTTCATTTTATATATGTGCTAATTTCTATACTACCATAATTTTGTCTGGTAATTTTCTTTTAGGTTATTTGATACCTTACTATGTGTTGTATATTGTGGGTAAGTTTCATTAAATTCTACATGTAACGTTTTCAGTAATCGTGATTTTTCCGTAATTTATGATAACCAGTGTATTTGTATTTTCCGCAATTGAAATTTTCACTTTCAGTGTCAAGTTTACTCGATAGTCCAGTCAGATTTCGTGTACGTTTTACGTGACTTTCCACTCTTCTGATTGTTTCTCCTAGACAGCGGCCTTATGGCCTCCCGTCCTTCCTGAGATTTACCTCATGTATAACTTGTTACGAGCCACTTTTTCCCTTAGAAGTCCTCCACTAAGCCATCCCTCCCCTTAGGTAGATAGCCCTAGTGTAGTTTGTCATAAACACTAAAGCAAACCAAAACCTTGCTCAGATTTCTCCTGAGTGAGATTCCCATGGTTCAGAATTTGCCTCTGTCATGTGCCAGTGCGGCTGAAATTCAAGAAGCCCCCAAATCGCATTTTCGTTTGATAATTCAGTCAGAATAAGACTCAAGTCCAGTTTAGAGTTTAGCTCAAATTTGAGTTCAGAGTTTTAGCTCAGAGTATTGAGAGATCTTTGTGGGAGCTTACTCATTAAGGCTTTTTATATTGTCTTGTGTTTAATTTTCTTAGTAGTTTGAAGTGGTAAGCATTCTTTGTGCTCTGTCATGCTTACTTACCCGTAATAGTATGAAAAGATGTTAGACTTGTGATATATGGTAATGGTATTTAATACAGTTAACAAAATTTTGTTTTATTACTTCAGCGGTTTTGTTATTTTGAGATATGATCAAATCGGTTTCTAAGGAATAATCAGGGCTAAAAGGCTTTTAGAATTCTAAACTTTAATTGAAATTGAAAATTGTGATTGGGATTTTTGATGATAAGAACTTTTACTGATTAAATATGATTCAAAACTATAACACACCAAATACTCGTAAAAATTGATATAAGTGAAGCTTTTATCATAATTTTTAAGGAAATAATTCATTATTTTACTAATATTTTAAAAATATGCGTGTCCTCGTGGAAGTGAAATGGCCATTCTGCCATATTTACTGTATGGTATTCAAATAGATATGCACTCCTTTTCAGGCTAAAATATAAGTGTTCTTCGTCCAACTTAAAAAAGCCTTCTTTTCGGTTTTCTTTATTTTCGGGCGCAGTCTATTTTGGGATAATATGTGAATTTTATTTTTGAATTTCTCCTTCTAAAGCAAACAGGGAAACGTTTCCCCGTTAATAAATATTTTTGCGCCTGGGAAAGCAAAATGGGTAGCCAAATTTTCAGCATGGGCAAAAATGTGGCAACTATGCTGATAACAATCCCCCTCAACGACGCCATTCGCTTTTTTTTTTTTTTTTGTTTTGTTTTGTTTTGTTTTTCCAAGTTCGAACGGTTTTTCTAAACAGATCGTGACATTTGTTGCCTTAAATTTTTTTTTTAATTTGCGATTGGGGAATTTGCGAGCAATGGAAGAAAGTGTGGTAAAATTTCTGCAGAAATACAAAATTTTGCCTCAGTATCTCCAAAGGAAATTACAAGGGTTGCGGTGGTAGATAGCCATTGATGCCCGACGTTTGCGTGAGTCTCTTCAACTCTGATTTTTTTTTAAGCGAAAGCAGATCGCTGTGTACTTGGGGAGAAGAATAGTGAAAAAAAAATTACCGAAAGATATGGAGACTTAGCGTATCCTTATTTAATAATTAAAATTTTAATTTTCAATTGCTGAAGTATGTTTTCTTTTCATGTGTGGTTAATGTTTACCAAACTTAGGATAAATATCAATAATTTGGGAATCTTTTTTAAATAAAAGTCGCGAACTGCGTCCGATAAGTAACTTTTTCATCTGTAAAAAAAATTGCTAAATTGCGCCAAGAATATTGCCTTAATATACAAGTACCGTATTTCTTTCTTTAGAGCTTAATTACTTTATTTATTGACGTAAGCGTATTTAAGGCTGTTTCTGAGCTGTTAAACGACTTCATCATTTCATTCAGAGACAAATATAACAGACAGTAGTCTGAGAATCTTTACTATCCGTTTATATTATATTATTTTCTGAATGTTGCATTGAAAATAAAATGCTATAATAAAAAAATAACGTGGATTTCTTTAAATCACTCTTTTTTATTCTCATGCGCGGTTTTGATATCTAACAATTCTACAGGCAAAAAATATTCTGTCAAAAAATAAATCGAGGGGGCATAAAATGAAAATTAATAAAACAATGCAGAAAAAATAACACCTGCCCCGCTCTGTTCTGGCGTAGAGTCTGCATGTAGACTCTACGCCACAACGCTTTAGGTGGAGTAGCAAGCTTTTGTTTATATTTTAGAAACGTGTGCTCTTGCTTCTCCTTGAAACGAAAAGAAAAAAAAAGGGGGGATAAAATAATAAAGTAAAGAAAATGAAATAAACAGTTCATATTCTGCTAATCAAAAAATTAAAAAATTATTATATTAAACGCAGTGGGTGAGGAACTTCTATTATTATTGGCAGACAAACGTTTCCCATGGACGCATGCATAGGTAGCATCCATCCCTGTCAGCTGCGTATATGTGGCAACCATCTGCAATGACTTCAGCGTTTTATGTATTCAAAATAACTGCTCTCGATTAATGCATTCTGATTACCTTTTGCTTAGTTTGAAAGAAGTCTGCCGGTCTTCGTACCCGTAAAAACTACATAAATTCTGCATTGTGATCTTTGCTTTGTGTGATGAAAAAGTGGTCTCAAAGTGGCTTATAATCTTTCAGAAAAACATGAATGAAAAATTTTGACTTCGCATCTGATGCAATGAGAATGGGTGAAAACTTTATTTTAAACCTTATAGATATCCGAAGTTAATTTAAAAAATAAACTGTTCTCCAATAATAAGTATATTTGCCTAAGTATTAATATTGACTAGTTTAACAGAAACAGAACACATTTCAACAATTGGCACTAATCCAGAGGCAAACAGGATGTCTGCATGGGCATTTTTGAGGTTATGTATAACGTGTATACGAGCCTGTTTCTTTAGAAAGTCCTCCACGAAGGTATCTCTTCCCTTAGGCAGATAGCCCTGGTGTGCTTTGCCATAATATACTAAACCAAAGAAAACCAACACGTGGTGATTTGCTGTTATGGGGGAGGTTCCAGATAAGTTCAATCAAGCAAACGTCCATAATTTGCACATAAAAAATCCTCCTATCGTAAATCACGTTTTTCATATCCTGCGTTATTGCTCTTGAAAACTTGTTGCTATGGAGGTTAAAAGTTTCGTTTTAATCAACGATGGTATTTTTATTTAAAAAAAAAAAAAAAAAAAAAAAAAAAAAAAAAACTATTTAATCTGGCTGCGTCTGAATTTTTATTCATGTTTTTCCTGAAATATGACTCATAGAGGTTTTTTGACACTTCTTATCCATTCAAAGCGAGGACTGGACTCTAAGCTGTGTACCTGTATGTACACCTTACATAATAAAAATGGTGAGTACATAAGGGTATAAAAGCACTATATACCCAGCCCATTCTAGCCCACCAGCGGCCGATCGGTAAAGTCGCTGAATACAAGTAGTACTTCGGTTCGTAGTTGAGTTCCCGGCGAACAGGATGGCTGCGTGGGCGTCTTGGTTTTCCCTATGTATAATGTAGATACGTGCCAGTTTCCCTTGGAAAGCCCTTCACGAAGGCATTCCTCCCCTTGAGCAGATACCCATCGAATACTTCGCCATAATGAAATAAACCAAATCAAAACCCAGCTCATTTTGCCGTATATGATTGTACCGAAATATAAATCATTCTGCTATCGGGAATCGAAACTAGAGTGCAGCTGCCAGTACTCTGTTATCTTATTCACTTGGCCTCTGGTGAGCCAAGAAAATTATTTCTGTGATACCGAGTGGTTTTCTAAATTGGTTTTACGAAATGTTTCACAGGACACGTTTTCACCGTTGTTTAAATTGAAACATTCGAAGCTCTTTTATTCTCCATTCTTATTGAATGCAATTATGCTGTCTTTTAGTAGAGATTTCCTTTTCTTTCATTATTAGAAATAAATATAAATCCTGCTTAAGTAAGTAAACTTCCTGGCTTTCTGAAAGCATTTGTTTTCTCTCTCTCTCTAAAACTATCATTTGAAACAATAAAAAGTAAAGTTTGGGCACCACAGTCATAGGATGAGCTTGTGGTTTTGAGCGATGATTGTGATGAAAAGGCCTTTGGGGTCTTCTAATTAAAATAAATAGAAAATGCTTATGTAATATGACGAAAGATCTTGGCATCTCTAGTCTAAATATTAAGGAAAAATTTCATGCTTGTGTTATGAGCTGCTTTTTTTCTCTTGAAATGTTCATTTTTAATCCAGTAGAACTGATAAAGTTTAAAAACTTTTATCTTTATTTAATAAGCAGTAGCTTTAAACGCCTAGAAACTTATGTAAACCATCTTCCCTTAAAGAACGCATATAAATTAACGAATATTTCTTACGGCTTTTAGAATTATTAACATGGTTTCCTTCCCTTCCTGGAGTAAAGAATCTTAGTGAGCTGATATTGACTTCTTAGCCATACTTGTTTTCCTTTCGAATTAAAATTTTATGGAACCAGATACTCATAGCGAAAATGAATATGAAATATTCGCATTTATTTTTATATCCGTTATGTAGACCTTCCGTCCCGAAGTTAGACCCGCAAAATCGAATTATCTCTACAGGAACGCACGTGTAGACATTGCTCAAGGTAATCCCTTTGCTCCTGGTATGAAAAAAATCAAAAGCTGTTCTACTCTCAGTGGGGTATAAATGTTTTAAAACTGTGTATTTTATATTTTGCCTGTTTTGAAACTGCGAAAAGTAAAATATACTTATCCTTCAGCAATAAAAATTGCGTTTCAGTACAGCAGGCTTTTAACAGTATTAGGATTGTGAAACTCTTTGCTAAGAATTTTCTTTTTTTCACACATTTATCAAAGTCGACTGATGTCATTTTATTTTCTTAACTAGCTCATTAGATTTAATATGAGCATTCTAATTGTGCATAACATAGAAAATTGAAGCATGCTTTTAAATGATACTGATTGGAGAGTTATGATATTTCTGAAGCAGCAAATCAAACATAGTCAAGCACTGATACTAAACCTCGCCTTGCTACTAGTACAAAGAATTTAGCAGTTTTGTTTGCTGTCTGAGTTTTTCGCGTAATTCTCTTTGAATCAGTGCAGCACTTATGACTTTAGCTGATAAAATTTGAGCAGAACCTCCAAAAGATGGCATAATGTTGCTGTGTAGTCGTAATGGTTATTTTGATATCCTTCGTACCTTTGAATAATTTTGAAGTTATTTTTCAACTGAGACCTTCCATCGTGATAACCAGATTACCTGTAGTGTCTTTGAGAGTTATTGGAGAAATTACGCATACCAGTGTACAAAATAACAATTGTAAGAACCTACAGTTCTAGTTCATCAAGTGTTCTTATGGAACTCAGTTAAGGCAGAGGCCCGTCATTCATCAAATTTAGAAATATTGTGAAGACGTCAAAAATTTGAGATCTGCAAATTGATTTTTCTTTCCATTATTCCACCTTTATATTGAAATGTCGAAATATAACGCATATATTATACTTGAGTATAAGAAATGTATCAAGTGTATGTTTTGCAGGCATGAATCGTTCTTTTCACTGCCTCACTGATGGCCGTTATATTAAGACCGTTGCCCAGGCGAATAGGCTAGCCGCATGGGTGGTTTTTGTGGTTTCTTCCATGCTTAACGTGAGTACGGGCGAGTATCCTTGAGAAAATCCTCCATGATGGCATCTTTCTTCTTAAGAAGGCAGTTCTTAAATGCTTCACCTATTCAGGTAACCAATTAAAACCGTTCTTGTCACTTGCAGGCTTCCGGACTATTCAACCCATATTTGTCAGAGTTTTTATTACGCTT